>JANRGW010044973.1:0-10720 GCA_024733675.1 Psilopsiagon aymara
AGTGCTCAAGGCCAGGTTGGACACAGGGGCTTGGAGCAACTGCTCCAGTGGAAGGGGTCCCTGCCCGTGGCAGGGGGATGAGCTGGAGGAGCCTTAAGGTCCCTTCCAACCCAAACCAGTCTGGGATTCTGGGATTTCTTTTAAGTAAAGGTAGGAAATCATTGCACAGCTCAGGCTGGGTGTCTTGGTGAGGGGTTTGGTCCAAGTGTCTGCGTCTGCTGGCTCGGGAGCAAAGGGATCCTGTATGTCTTGGGTGGAAAAAACGTTTTAGAGGAGCATTTCCTTCCCTCTCAAATTTCTGCTCTAGCCTGAATTGTGTCCTAAGGCCCCTAATAGCCTGTGGGACATCCCTGACCTTCTTGAGTGCCTGTCTGGTGGTCCCCTGGGTGTTAAGACACTTACATGCTTCTGTGAAGGACCAAAACACCTCGATCTTTCCGGTTGTGCGTGTGACATCTTGCAGGGACACTCCAGGACACTGCAATGTCTCGAAAGGACAAGATTCTTTCCTATTACTGTATGAAGGACAGTCATATTCTGCAACTCTTCTGTGCTGGCAGCTCCCCCCCTCCATCCACCCCAAGCCCCACAGTGTGAGTCAGGCCTAAGCAGCCCTTCCAGAACGGGAGCAAGATCACAAGCCGAAGAGATGGAAACAGCCAAATTTATTTCACTGCATATGGCTAATATTCACCTGGAGAAATCCAGCCCATTTGTAGATATTAAACTAGACACAGTAATAAGTTCAGTCTGTATTTCAATTTACTTTGCTGCAAATAGATTTAATTTACCAACTGCGGAGTTTTAGATGGAACTGCCCGTATTGCTGCCATTTTCTGCTATGTCCTGAATATATGATATGTAAAGTTGTGAATTAATAGGCCTGTTTCTGATTTGTTGCACATATGACATGGACATGCAACTAAATTAACAGTGGAGCCTTAGTGTTGCAGAGTTTAATTATATTTGCAGATGAATTAGCATCTGATTCCTCTATCCCTTCCTTATTGTGAAGTGCAGGGGAAATGTTTCTTTCCCTAAAGACACTGGTATTTTGTATTGTTTTGAGAGGTGATGTGAGAGATCTGCTGTGTCTCCAGCTTATCTTGGAGCCACTGGTTCAATTCACAGCACAACCTCTCTACGTACAGCCAGGTCTACAGTTACTGAGTGGCGTTTCTGGTGATGCTGTTGCTTTCTGAACGTCGTACTGCTGAGAGTCCCATAGTGCTACCTGTGTCCCTGGACCCTGCAGCCCACGTCGGTTCCTGGTAGGCTGCTGTGGTCATGGAGAGCTAATGGGCTTCACATGGGCTGCAAATGCAGGCTCACAACAACGTGTTGGAGGTGGCTGAAGCACAGGAATGGCCTCAGCCTTAGGGAAGAAGGGAAAGAAGTAGCTGGGAGTTGAGTGGTTTGAGCTGTCAGTCCTTCCGGTGGGAGAGACCCACAGCCCACAGTAAAATGATGGTGATGGTGCAAGGGGACATTTTTCCTGTGAGGGTTGTTCTTGGGAAGCATCTCTAATCACGACAGCTCATAGCTGAAGTCCCTTTAGAGCCAGGCTGAGCATGTTATGTGGCTGTTCTTGGGTGGGATGTTTCCTGAACTGGGCCAGGATCAGGCAGTGCCAGCTATGTTAATTCACCCTTGTGAGCTAACTCCCAATTGCTGGAGGCACTGTCATGTTAGAGAATCAGGGACATGGACCTCTGGAGCTGCTCTCCTTATAGTTAGGAAAGCAAATGCAGTCTGATCCATGTTTGCAGAGGAACTCTGTAGCATCAAGACCTTGTTAACATGGTCTGTTACTGATAAAATAAAAACAGCAGCTCTTTCCTCTGCTCTCCTTTATGGGCTCCAGTCCAACCTCCTTGGAGGAACATGCACACCTTGGCTTTCCAGAGGGCTGGAGTACTCATCTCCTTGGGGTCTCCAGAAGCATTAGGTTTTCAAGGATCCAGGCCACAAAGGCAACACTTGGTGGCATCACTCTTGGCTCTAAATTGTGGTGGTGCTTTACTGCTCTGCTAGATTGAGGACTCTGAACACCACCTTTGGAAGCTGCCTCCATCCTTGACACGTTAGCATCTATGGACCATTTTCTGAGCAGCAGGGATGATGTCTTGCTTTGTTAGTGCTTTTAAAAACTACTCTGACAAAACCAATGCTTGCTTTCTCCCTGGGTTGTGCTCTGTAGCCTTTTACACAGCACTGAGCCATTCCCTTAATTCAAAAGTAGCTTCGCAGCTCGTTGCAGTGCAGATCACATCCTAGGAATAAATGCTTCCTCTTCCCCAGGTGAATATAGGAAGAATCAGCAAATACGAAGCATCTTTTTCCTACTGTCACAAAACTGTGGCATTCCCGGGATTGATTCGCGTTTGCTCGAGGCTGCGCTTTAACAGGAGCGCATTTGGGATATAAAGTGAGAAAGGTTCTCAACAGCTTTTAATTGGGGTTGGTGCTTTTGATGGGGCTGCAGTAATTTGAAGTGGCTTCCGAGCTGGTGGGAGGCAAGGAAGGCTGCTGAAATCTCAGCTCCTTCCAGGGGCTGCTTTGCTGTTGGCTCAAAGGGGCTTTGAGAAGGAGAATTAAAGACAGCACTGGGGCTGTGTGCATGAAGTGGAGTTGAAATTTGTGTCTGTCACTGCCTAAAACCAGAGATCAGGGCCATGAGGAGAGTTTGCAAGGGGAAACTGAGCTGTTCCCCCCCCCGAGCTGCTTGGCTCAGCCATGCCTGCTTGCCAGTAGCTTCCTGTCTGTTGTTAGTTTTTCTTTTCAAATACAATTTAGTTTCTGCAGGCCAGTGGCTTTTAATGATTTCCTTTGAGTCCATGCATCCTCTGGAGCAGCCCTCTTCTCCCCTGACATTTGATGTGGGAATGTGTACATCAGTATTGTTACTTAAACAATACCCTTCAGGCACCGATGCTGGGCCCTCAGATAAATCACAGATTAAAATGAAGCAGAATTGCTTGATAAAAAGTCAGCAGTGTTCTGGCATGCAGGGAACAAACTGCACAGAGCCCAGGTAATGGGAAATGGTGTGTGTTATCTGAAGACCCATGTAATTAATGAACAAGAAACCTGTTTACCCTGAAAATAAATGGCAGAGCTGCAGTAATGCCTTTCTGCTTTGAATGCTGAATGAATATCTCCGGAGGAATAAAAGCCCCAGCAGCTCAAAGTCACATCTCAAGCAGAAAGGAGGGTTGGAGACGGCGCTGAGAATCAGAGCTGCTTTGCTTTTATGAAGAATATGAAACCAGCCTTCCTCCTAATAAACACCTCATTTATTTTCTCCTGGCTCCTAAGCCATCTAGTTTGCAAATGGTGGTGCGGATGGAACAATTAGCGGATTCGATTCAGTGCACATGCCATTGCCAAGCAGGAAACAAGCACGTCGGGCATGAATAGCATCAATCTTATTTTCAGGCATGTGCAAGTCTCGGGCACTTCAGAGAGCTTTGCAAACAGGCTGTGCTTGTGTTTTCCCCCCTCGCTTTCCAGCCTGGTTTCCCTGGTACAGCTGCTGGAGTGTACTGATGGTTTGGTACAGTTTCCCTTGCTCTGTATTTCATCCCAGTTATTTTCCACACGTGGAAAAAGCGGGAGCGCGCTGGGAAGGGTCGAGCTGTCCCTTTAACGGTGCAGAGCATGGGGCTGGTTTTAGTTAGAGCTCTTTTAGCAAGTTGTCTCAGCACATCAGGGCCCCACTTTCATCATGCCTGGCTTTTTTTTCTTTCCCCCTCTTTGAGTCCTAGGAGTCAGAGGCCACAGGGGGGGTGACAGAAAGCAGTGACCTCTGCATAAGTGGGGGGGACCAGATGGCCACTCCTCTTCCTCTGAGCCTTTCTCCCCTGGCCCCAGGGCACAAATCTGTGACCTTTGCTTTAACTGAATGCCCAGACTGTGTGACTGGGGCTTTGACATGCTCTTTAATAGGCATACATTATCCCTCCATTGCTAAAAGCCCAGAAAACCAGGCTCATTTAGATGGAATTTAAGTAAAACTGTTTGGATTGGTCTTGCTATCCCCTGGCTTTCTCCTGCTAAATTGTTGATCTTAGTGCTAATGAAGGGAAATGCACTCGTGGGCAGGCTGGGAAGCATTTTCTTTTCAAAGCTTTGCAAACCCAAAGGGTTTGAAGGGGTGAGGTGTGCCTGGATGCTGTGAACCCTCTTAGGTGCCCACCCGCAGCACAAGCGATGCTCTGGTACCCAGACCACATCGAGCCCTTGCCCTCTGCTGCTGGCCTGGGCTCACTTTTGCTCCAAGATCTGTCTCTCCCAGGTAAAGAATACTTATGGTGTTAAACAGTGGCAGAACTTGTAGCCTCTCACAGCATTTGCAGGCACAAGGGGGAGATGTAATCACTAATACTTCAGTAATTCTCAGCTCCAAGCATAGGTGTTGGTCTGATTTCCAAGCGTGAGCCAAGCAAGAGCACTGCAGTGTGGGAGCACCTCGTGGTACCGAGCACAGCATCAGTGAGAACGGCAGAAATCCCTCTGAGGAGGAGGGATAGCACTAGATGAGCTGAAAATGGATAAAAGCTGAGAAAATACTTTATTCTCTGTGAATTAGAAGTCGCTGTGTTTTTCTCCAGTACCCCAGTAACTGAGAAGTTCATCTGATATTCCTCCCTGGTCCCGTAGCTGTTATTAGAGGAGGCCAGGCTCTCATTGAAGCAATTTGTGTCATGGTAGCTGTGCTCTTCAGGAATTTCCTTGGGAGAGACTGGAAATGCACTCTTTTCCAGCAGAATGGAAATGCGGAGGTGAGTTTTCCAGCTAATGACCGGCAAACATCTCTGCTGATCAGACACGGATGGCCTCCAACCTCTGCCAGGCAAGCGGATGCTGAGGAGGGGCTTTATTAATGCCTACCATTTCCGAAGGGTTAAGCACATGAAAGTTATTCCAGGAATTTCCTTTCGAGGGCAGACCTGGGGAGGTAGGTATAAGCACAGGCCAATTCAGCCCTGCCGAAAGTGATGGATGCAATTCTCTTTGAAGTTCCTGAGAGCTGCACTTCCTTGCTCCGTGGCTGAATTGAATCCAGAGATGCTCAGCTGTGAATCCATACCACAGTTTTGTGCTGTGGTTCACCAGCCACTGAAGTTGGGAAGAGGAGAGCAAAATAACTGCCGGGAATGCTGGTGCGGATGATACCGGAGGTTTTGACTGCTTGTAGCTCGTGTTCCTGTTTTCAATTAAATTAGAAAGTATTTGTGGATGAAGTGACCCATTAGTTGGGTAATAACACTACCTTATCACGCCTGCTTATCAGTATTAGTTATGCACTATAAAACCCGTGCCAAAGCCCTTGGGGGAATCAATTAAATTGAAGTGGGCAGCTTTGGGGATGGAGCTGTCGGGAGATGCGTGGCACATTCGTACACCAAACTGTAGCAGGGTTGGGGTAGGCTGTATGCCTGCGCTTGAGCACCAGCCCTGCCTGTAAGCTGTCAGCATCACACATCTTTGTTGCCTCTACAGAGTCCTCACTGAACAGAAGAAACAGGCCATAAATTTGTTGATTATGTGCATTTAGGCAGACAAGCTCCCTTAATGGCCTTTACGATGGTTGCAGCCGCCAGTGATGGAGTTTTTGCATCCCCAGCTTCTAATAGTAGATGGTTGCTTGTTCATGCTGTACATCCCACTAAATAAATCTGAGCTTGCGATAACTGATTGCTGACAGTAAACTGCAGAGGGAGAGATTAAAAACAATTTCCCTGTCTGCTTGGGAAGCATGGAAGGGCTTTGTTTAAGTTTTGTGGAGAGCTTTTCAAGAGGAGGTAGGTAGTAGTCTTGTGTGTCTTTGCCAGTGTCTGAGCTAAGAAGCAGGTAAGGGGAACCCATTTTAATGACAGGAAAGAGCTCTCATCTGATCCCTCTTTGAAACACTGCTGGGGAGTGATTAGTGCCCCATCTACATCAATAATTAGACCTTATAAAGTATTTAGACTCCGGTGGCACAGGGAGCTCTGATCGCCTGGAAAGGGCTGCATTCCCAGGTAAAAACTCCCAGTGTAGTGGGAATTGAGTGAGTTGGATGTGCGAACATTTCGTCTGGCAAAAAGCAGCCAGAGAGAAGCATCCTCCTGGGGCTCTCAGGGCTGCAGTGCAAGGGAAAACGTGGTGGTTTGCTGTCCATTAGAGCGGCTGCCCCTGGGGCTGCACCATGGCCGTTTTCCTCTCAGCCAGGCATCGAGGAGCAGTTGGAGGGGAGAGCTGAACCCCTCCACTGAGTGCAGCGCTGCCACAGCCAGCTGGGGCTCAGCTCGAGCATCCTCTCTTTGCTTTGAACCTTGAGGAGCCATCACACCTTAAGGTCAGGCGAGGGGCCCCGTTAGCAGGCAGGGGGAGGCGGAGGGAGCAGGATGTCATTTTGTCATTAGCCAGGCTTCAAAGGCAGGCAGGCACCGGGGAGGAGGGAGCCGAGCCGGGGGTCACAGGGGCCTGCGAGCCCCTTGCCCAGCCTCCCGGCAAGATGGCTCACCTGGTGCACAGCTGCTGCGGGAGGAAGGAGCTCGGGAAGAGCATTGGGATGGAGCAGGCAGTTGGGAGAGCCACATTGCCAATGTCTTTTACCCTGTAGCCTGCCCAGTTCGGTGTGTGGTTGTGGAATGGGGGACCCTTTAGGGATGATGGTGTGAAGTGCTTGGAGCAGCTTTTAAGTGTAGCCCCCTTGGAGGAGTTCTGCCTAAAATGATTTAATGGGGTCCTGCATGTCTCTTGGAGACTCTAGAGCATGATTTTGGCTTGCTTGGAGTGCTGATGTTGGAGGCTTCCTGCTCTTGTGTTTATACACCCTGCTTTGGATAGCTGTAAAGCTTTCCTGAATGAGATCTAACTCCTGAAAATCAGGAGGGTTGTGTTAAAACTGACAAGAGTGCCAAAGGACAAAAACATCTCCCTCATTTTGGGGTTCTGTGATTTGCACACTGATCCTTGAGGATACTTTGGGGTCCCCTGTCAAGGCTTTTCTCTGCAGCCGCCAGGGACGGGTTTGTGTATTCCAAGCTAAGCTGAGATCCTCCTGCAGATCCCTGCAAGTGGGGCTGGGGAGTAACGCCAGCCTCTGCAAGGCTGGAGATCAAAGCACATGTGTTGGCAATACTGGGAGGCTTCTGGGATCAGATGCTCTTTGACCTGCCCCTACGAAAGCCGAGGGCCCTGATGCACGTGGGAGGTGATGGAGAAGCTGGGTGCTGAGATGAGGGGGAGCAGCCAGGCAGTGCGTGGAGCAGTGTTTGGTGCATCCCAGCCAGAGACAGGGCACAGCTCTGCTTCACAAGCTCCTTCCATCCCACAGCCCCGCCAGGCTTGTGTGCTGGTAATTAGGATGTTTGCTGTCACTTCTATGGGCATGACAATGCATATTCATCAAATATGTAAATTAACACATTAAGCTATTTGCATAAATCTTCGGGATCCAAGAGGATGATGGAGATGAACTGCTGCGAGAGCAGCTCTGTAAACAGCTCCCTCGTACACACTTTGCACTGGGATCCTGCATGATCTCTGTGGGTGCTCTGGTGATGCAGAGCAGGAACTTGTGCTTTCACTCAGCTTTCAGGTGGCTTTTTCTCCTGGGGAAGAATGGGTTGGAGGGAGGGAGAAAGCAAAGCTGCCCGTGTGCTAAATGTGCTGGAGGTCTCGGGTGAGCAGAAGTTTGCTTGGGCTTGCTGCGAGCAGTGGGCTTCCCAACAAGCACAGCCACCGCTTCCAACACATCTGGTACCACCAAAAGGAAAATACATAAGACCTGTAACCCTTGCCTGCAGTAGCTTAACAATACCTCAGAGTATTGCTTCAAATACATATAATAAGTCTGAACTAATAAAGTAACGAGTTTACGAGCTTTTAAAAGATTTTACTAGATAAATGGTGGGCCTAATAACATGATTTGATTTCTCAATATAAACAGCGTATTTGCTGGGGCCTCTTAAAATATCCCCAACTTTAACTGCAGAACATCCAGCGTATGATTTATATTTCTGGCTGCTGGAAGCTCTGGCTTTCATTATCTGTATGTGCTGCAAATCCAATTATGTAATATCATTGAGATAAGGCATGTAATGTTTCACAGCTAATTGTTCTAACATGCAAATTTCTTCCAAAGCCGGCGTAAGCTGGGATAAAGGGAAGGCAGGGGCTGTGCTTCATGGGTGTAGGTTACGCGCCTGGAATCAGGCACGCTGCAGGCAGCTGCATGTGTTGGTCTGTTTCTGAACGGTGTGTTGTGCTACAAGCTCTGCAGGAATCACAAGGTGATGCTAAGCAGGAGGTTGTGTTTGGGGTAAATCAAATGGTTCAGTGCAACCAAACAGCAGCCCTTGTTTGGATGGGGAGACCTGGGTAAGGCTGCAGAATATCGTAGAATCACAGAATGGTTTGGGTTGGACCTTAGAGCTCTTCCAGTTCGAACCGCCCTGCCTTGGGCAGGGACACCTTCCACTGGAGCAGGGTGCTCCAAGCCCTGTGTCCAACCTGGCCTTGAGCACTGCCGGGGATGGGGCAGCCACAGCTTCTCTGGGCAAGTATTTCACTGATCCAACGTTGTGCTGGATGGGAAGTACAGGCAAAGCTTGCTTCCTCCCTACCAGCTTCTCAGCCGCTCTTCCCTTTGGCCATGCACACTATCCCTGCCAGGCTTCGGCGCTGCTGTGGTGTCGGTGACACCATCCATCCGTCGGTTCTGGTCCCGGTATCTGGCTCTTTTGAGGACCTTTCCCACTAGCTGTCTTACAGCTACCGGGCATTGTGCTCTGAACGTGAATAGGTCCCATTCAACCTTGGTTTATTCATCATCAGCAAAGCATGAAATTACAGTGGCAATGCTTATAGATTTCCTAACAGCTTACTATCTATTTGGGTGAAACAGTTATTTGTTGACTAATTAGTAAGTTAATTGTTTTATACTTTATTGAGGTCTGGTTGCTATTTTAATATAGAGGGAGGTGGTGTGTGCTGTTCTAAACAAGACTCTGCTTTATTGAGCAGCTATTACCATGGCTTGGGCTAAAGAAGTAGAGGGAAAGGGTAATGGTATCTCCAAAAGGAGCTTTCCCCCAGCTGTTTGCTGTGTGTCAAGCTAAGATCTGAGCAAAGCTGTGGACCAGGCTCAATGCAAAATGCATGTGTGTCACATGTACCCTGCAGATGGCTTGGTGAGGTGTGCTCGGTTGGATCTGTAATCAGGGTTTGCTTTTGGAACTCTCAGCAATGTTGAGGCTCTTGTGGGAAGCTCCAGCCTGGTGCAGCACTCCATGAAATGCCTGCTGGGGTCTCGGTGCTGAGCTCTGCAAGGCTTGCAGAACAGGAGGAAAGGCTGGTGTTGCTCAGAGCCATACCTGGAGTTCTCCCAGCAAATGGTGAGGGCCTTTGGAAACCTGACCATCTCTCGTGATGGACACCTACCCCATGCCCTGTTTTCCTGCTGGCTCTCCAATGTGGAGCCAGGGGGATGAGCTGTCCCCAGGAGCTGGGGTGAATCCTGCTGGGGTGCTCAGCTTTCTCTGAGATCATTAACACAATGGGCTTCTCAGCTCCCAGAGCTGCTCACAAGCTTTGGGCACGCTAATTAAAACCATTCCTGACATAAAAAAAAGCATTTTGCAGGAAGAAAGGAAGGACTTCTCCTTCCTGGAGTTTATGATTGCACGTCTGAGTAACCTGGCCTTGGGTTTCTGGGGCATGAGGTTTTTTCCATGGCTTGATTTATGTGATTTAAAGAAAATAGGCTTCCTGCTCTCCTCCTCAGTAGCTTTCTTCCCCTTTTCTTTCCCCTCCTGATCCTGTGCTTGTGGCCGAGAGAAGTTTCCTGGGTTTAGAAGCAGCCTTAAAAGGTACCCATGTGTGGATGGAGGCAGCAGCAGACCATCGGAGAAGGCTGCTCTGGGGTGGTTAAGCCATTTTGCTTTGGGTATCTTTTTCCTCTTCTGTGTTCTTCCTCCCCATCCTCCTCATTAGGACTTTGTGGTGATTATCAGCGTGGCCAACCTTGTCCTTTCTCACTTAGCCCAGCCCCAGAGCTGTGATATGGGTTTGTCTCCCATGTGGGGAGGGATTGTTTAGAAGGTGTTACTGCTCTGTGATGGGAAGCATCATGGGAAGGACCACAAGAAAGATGATTGCTTGCAGGCCGCCTGTTTTGTGCTTATTCCTCCTTCTTCCAGCTGGAAACGGAGGGTGGAAACACTGATACCTGGTGGGTTCATTTTTTGTGCTGAAGACTCTGCTTTTTAGAAACCCTGCTGTTATCTTCTACCTCGAGGTATCTTTAGCCTGCTCTGTAGCCTCAACAGTTTTGCCCATGCTCCTATACCAGTTTGGCAATCCTGGGAATGCAGAGCTATGGGTCAAAAGAGCTCTGCTCCTGCTGTCTGTCTGGCACCAGAGCAGTTTGCCCAGCATGGCAGTGCAGCTGCAGGCTGCGCTCAGACCTGTGGTGGTACTCAGGGACCTGTGGGTAGCCCTGTCCATCCCATGGCCAAGTTTACCTGGGTTTTGTCTCTTCCACTAATGTATAATCAAACCGGAAATGGTAGGATGGCAGCCAGGAGATACAGACTGGTGCCAGAGCACTGCAAAAAGCCCCTCCAAAATCAAACAGTCATTCAAGTATCAGATAAAGGCATCAAACCCCATCTTAGCTGCCTTTCTTTATTTAGTTGCCCTTATTTCCCCCCCCCCCCCCCCCCCC
>JANRGW010044976.1:0-18528 GCA_024733675.1 Psilopsiagon aymara
TGAAAACATCGGTGTTATCAGTGCTGTTCCCAGGCCAAAAGTCAAAAACACAGCACTGCACCAGCTACTAAGAAGGAAAAAAATAATTGCTACTGCCAAATCCAGGAAAGTATCTCAACCCATGGGAACTGTATTCTTTCTATTCTCCTCACCATCCTTCTGGGTGGTAAGGGGCAGGAAGGGGGGTTGGGGAGTGAGAAAATGGCTGCGTGGTACTGAGTTACCAGCTGGGCTTAAACCATGACAAAGACACAACTGGCCATTCAAAATAGTGAATCTAATCAGGTAATGGAGATATTTGACTTATGCCATGCTACTTGGAGAGTAATACGAAAGGTGATAAGTAGCTTAAATCTAGAGGTAAACTTCAGTTGTTAAATGCTTCCAATCTTCTTTTTCTTACCAAAACAAAGAACTTTATGTTAATTTTATATTTTTGTTAAGGAGCTAACTCACCTGGTTGTAGCCAAAAGAGAATGGTGTTTCAGCTGTTTCTCCTGAAATCCTATTTCACTATAAGTTGCCAAATACTTGAACCACAATGAATGCCAGCACTTTCCCATTATCTGCTGCTAGCTTTAGCTCTAAAAAGCACCCTGTATTCTTCCTGTTCTGTAATCCATTGCTCTTACATCTGCTGACTCTGTGTATTTATTTATACTGAAATAAATACAGTTTCCCTGTGCAGGACAAATAAAGTTATTGTGAAACATTAGGATTACATTATTATTGTTGTTACTCAGATGCCTCTTTTTGATTCCATTACCCTACCAGTTACATAGTGCCAGCCTTTTGTGGAGCATTTTTTTTTTATGAAACTTAGAGAAAGACTAACTTGACCAAAATCTAGTCTGTCTTCATACTATGTTTTTTCATGGATAGTGATACGGCATTGTCTAACACAATTTCTTCCTTTTTTTGTAATACGAATAGGGTTTACAGGAAAAAAAAAAAAAAGGAAAAAAAAAAAAGTTGTTACAGGGCTGTTTTGTTTTTTCTTTTCCCAAGGCAAGGTTCGGGTGTATGAGAATAAGAGTAATAGTCATAGCAAGATATTTACTGCATCAACCAAAATTACTGGAAAATGTACTTTGCAGTAACCATGTTGCAAACAGAAAAAGCAGGCTAGATATTAGGAAGTAAAAAAAGTAAAATGCATTCATAAATAATTCAGTGGAAAAAAAAAAGTCACTATGTTTTACTGATATCTATAAAATGTTTACTATCTCAGATTATAAATGTTTGGCTAAGTCACTTTTTACTTACAAGACTATTTGTGAGGGAAAAAATGAAGATATTACTTTCAAATTCTTGATATTTTTACTGGCTTTTAATATTTTTAGAAAGTATTTTATTATCTACACATTAAAAATTATGAAGCATAATAATTCTTTTAAAACACAAATTGTTATTAAATCACCAAGACTGGTGAAATAGCAAATAGTTAATAGCAATTTAAAATAGCAAACAGCAAATATTCTATAGCTGAAAAATGAACAAGGGTTTAAAGCTTGCTGTAAAAATTTACTCAAAATTTCAAAGAAGAGAAAGAAGATCTAACAGAAATCATTTATAAGCAGAGGAAAAGATTCAGTTTTGAAAATGTTCACGTCTTTGAGTATATTCAAATAGGCATGTTCATGTATGGTTTATGAATATCTCTTCTGTGTAAGAATTCCAAATCTGCTATGATAGTGTGCATGCCACACTGGGACTTCCTACAAAACCAGCTAGCATCCCCAGGGATAAACTCTTCTTGACAACTTTTTTAATTTTTGTTCAATGAAATACATTTGTATGTGCATGGGCAAAGAAACTGGTGAATAGTCTTGAGAACAAGTCTTGTGTGAAGTAGCTGAAGGAACTGGGGATGGAGAAGAGGAGGCAGAGGGTAAACCTCATGGTTCCATGCAACTATCCAAAAGGACGTTGTAGTGAGAGGGAGTCTGTCTCTTTTTCCGAGTAACAAGCAACTGGACAAGACAAAATGGCCTCAAATTGCACCAGAGGAGGTTTAGACTGGATATTAGGAAAAATTTCTTCACTGAAAGGGTTGTCAAGTATTGGAACAGGTTGCCCAGGGAAGTGGTTGAACTGCCATTCCTGGAGGTATTTAAAAGTTGCGTAGATGGGAGGCATAAGTACATGGTTTATTGGTGGATGTGGCAGTGGTAAGTTAACAGTTGGACTTAAGTGTTTTTTCAACCTAAATAATTCTATTATTCTATAATTTTATGTGTAATGCCATAAATGAACTTTGTTTAAGAATGATGGTAAAGCACAGCTTATGATGTCCCTGTTTTCTTCCCTGATCGGTCCCTGATCTTGATAGAAAAGCATCATTATTTAGAAATTCGTAATAGGTAAAAGAGCCTTTGAGGTAGGGGGGGGGTTTATTTGTTTTAAAGCAAGATATTGCTAAAATATATAAATGAGGAATATTTATTTTTATGATATTATATAAAAAAAAGTTTTTTATTCTGTAACAGTTTTACAAAACGGACCTGTTAAAGTTGGCATGCAGTGTCTACATCTATATGAAAAATTCATTGAAAATTTAATAAAAACACTAAAGATATAAGTTGAAATTTTCAGAAGAAACAGAAATTATACATGCTACTGAACACAATAAATCAACAATATGGAAATTGTCCAGTATAAAAATAAACTCTTTTTTGAATAACTTGAATGCAAGAAGGCTACATAATATATAACAAAGAGATAATTGGATTACATTGCATTCCAGTTTAAAAAATATATCTTGTAAATTCTTAAGAGTGATGTTACACATTCCCCATAAGTCTTGCAAATGATGACACACCTGGATTTCAAAGTATCAGCTGAAAGAAACAACAGCAGTCTCAACAGCACAGTGAAAAAGAAAACTCCCTTCTATTTCAAGTAGTGCAAATATTTTGCCCTATCAAAGTGTAGCAGGCAGCAGCAGAGACAGTCGCAATTGGAACTATTCTGTACAAAATGGTTTCAAAATACATATGCTAAGCACCAGGTGGATATTCACGGTTTCACAAATAACTGCATACCTTAAAGTACTTTCTTTGGTAGCTCCCCATGACCACATCAAAATGTCAGTCTATCTCCTCTGAGTCTTAAAATAGGACAAGTTTTGTGTTAAAAGCTGTGCTTTGTCAAAAATGACAGATTTGAGAGCTTTGAACCTGGACTACTTTTTGCTCAATTAGACTAAGGTCAGAACCACAATACATGGCCTTACCCTTACGGAATTTTAACAGTCATCTGCAGTTGCGCAGCAGCGTAATGTAAGAAAACATTGTATGTTTTCAGGCATATTTCATGAAGAGGATTAGTTTTGTTTGAGCAACACATTGTACACTATTAGACAAAAATGAATATGTCATATCATCTAAATATATAAAACATGCACAAGGGGCAGAAAACATGACAAACTTCTCTGCATTACCTAAATGTCTGAGTTCTTAGCTGTGCCAGATTTGATGTGGCTTAGAATAACTCAGTAATGAGTTTTCTTTTGCATACACCCACAAAACAGTACTGTTATTTTCCGTTACTACACACACTAAGGCTCAGGAAGGTTTTTTCTAGAAACATGGTATTGCTACTCCCCTACTATATTTTTAAAGTCTGGGGCAGTTTTTTTTCTTCTGGTGACAGAAAGTAAACTGACTTTTCTTTTAACATCTATCAAATTGAATATTCTTTTAGTTGATACTTTATTTTTTCTGATTTTTAGATTACCAGATTTATTTGTGTTTAATCATGTTTAAATCCTTTAAGCCTGCTGCATCAAATAGGATTAATCTCCTTGCTCTGTCTTATAAAATAATGTCCAAAGATGAACTGTTCTTAGAAGAATCTGTGACAGAGTGGTTCCAGGGGCAATTATTTACCACATTAATCATCTATGTCTGAGTCACTGTAGGCATCTCAAGGGGCACTGACTGATGCACTGAAGACTGAAGTCACCAGCTACATAGTTTTGCTATCTGTACATGTAGTCCTTAAATCATAACTACTTAATTTCCTTGCTGCTTATGAATTTATATGGCATGAATTGTCTTGTTCTTTTGCATTCTAATGAGGTTGGTTTTGATTGTATTTAAAGTTATAAAAGTGATTCTTTTTTCCTATTTATAAAGACTTTCTGTAGGCCTCTTAAACTAATAATCTGAAGGTAGATAAATCTGTGCCAAGACATTATTTATGGTCTAACAATGTTGTTGTTTTTACATAGTAAGAGATGGTGTGGCTTTTCCCACCCAAAATTTAGCATTTATTTAGGTTTGTTTTCAGCAGAGTTTTATTGCTTTGTTTCTGCAAGGCAGAGGATTTTTCAGATTTTTTGTTTTACAGCTGCAAAGGGAATCTTTTTAAGCTGCAGCAGTTTTTCTAGCACTGTCTTCATGACAGACACCAAAATCTAGCTCCCCTTTGTCCTTCCCTTTCAGTTCTTCATTGCCTCAGAAGAGAGGCACTCTTCCAAAGTCCCATTTCACAATCCCACACATGTTCCATTCCATTCACTAGATCAGATGCTCCAGAGGAAGGCAGAAAACCCCAAATCTTTGCTGCTACAGGTGATGCGGATTCCCTACCCCCAAACCCAGCTTAAGTAAACCAACCTTTCATACTGTCTTTTTGCAGCCACAACTATAACATCAATACAAGCCATTAAATGAGGAACTCAGACATGAACCTGAGCAGAGAGACAGGTCATGTTCAAACAGCTAATTTTATATTTTTTTAATGGAGCATTGTGGTTGTTCACATTATTCGGTGACACTAGAAGTATGACTTCAACACTAATACCACATGTTGACTTCAGATAAAATTGAAAAATTTAGCAATGCTTTATGACCAAATTAGAGGTTTTGTCGCTGTTGTGTTTTGTTTGTTTGTTTTTTTGTTTTTTACTGGCCTAGGAAGTAGTGGATTTTTTTTTTTACTCATGAGCTTTCTAGTGGCTACTACTCCAGGTCATAATAAATCAACTTGTACCATCAGACACATATCGAGGAAAGTTTTAAGGCATTATTTTGAGAATGTGAGGAACAGGATCTTGATTCTATAGACAATGGTGTCTGGCTCAATCCAAATGAATAGAAAAGGGTATCAGTTTAATTCATATTTGATACATTAATTTACAAAATATTTCACAAAGGTAGTTCATTAAAATTTGGAAAGTTTGTATTTTTTGAGTTTTGTGACTGTCAGTCATGACTGTTTCTGCTTCCAATCTTATCGAGTATGCCAAAATTCTTTAACACCATGAGTTTTCTACTTTTAACATGCTTGCACTTTGCTTACCCTTAGCTGTGCTGAAAAGGGGAGGAATAAGAGAAGTTTGTAATTTTCTTCTGCCCACAGACTACAATTTGCCCTGTGAGCTCTTTGTACTTCATACATCCTAAACTGCATAAGAGTAATACTAGTCTTTCTAAAGAGAGAATTGTTTGCAATTATTGGTCCTGTGTTTTCTTCTTCTATCTGTTTGGGTGTGAAGTGCAGGCATCTATAAGGCCATAAATAGTATTTTGTCATTTGAATGTATTTGAATACAAGTTTTCAGTTTAAATTTAAAATCTATGTAGAAACTTGTTTATTATTGCAGAATGGTTAAACAGGTTTCAAAAGCAGATGACCAAAACAACCAAAGTCTTCCTTTCCATGTCTGTAATTCCTGATAGTTAACAAAAGTCTTTGATTATCAGTGTAGCTTTCTTAATGAGATCTTTATTTTTTCATGAGAAAAAAACAGGGTTTATAAAAGTAATGAAATGCTTTTTGTCTTTCACTATATTATTGAGACTATGTTTTAATCTTCTTATATTTCAAAATTGGGGTAAGATGAAATTTTTAAACATAACAAATAAATGTTTCTTGTTTGCTACTTGTTAGGCCTTTATTTTCTGATAAATTATTTGCTCACCATGCTATTCAGATGAGGCAAAGAAGAGTGAGAATTTTTTAGTTCCTATAAGCCATTACACACTGGAAAATACTGATTTTGTAATATCAGTTCCAATCCCATAATGGTTACTTTGTGAACTATATTTTCCTACAAAGTTTACATTTGCATTTATCTCAGTGTTTAGATTCTGTTGAAGATTTTTAAAAGTATAAATATTACAGATATGGTGCCTACAAATCTTGCAACTCCTAATGCACTAAGAAGGCTTTGCATAGCAGTTATCTTTTGAAATTGAATCCTTATTTTGCATCCCTCCCTCTGAAAAATATGTTTTAAGTGTTATTTTGTAGCTCTTCTGTCCTTCAAATTAATACATTTGAACTTGTAAATCAAAGTTGGCACAAAATTCACAGTGGACTAGGTGAAACAATTAAGAATAGCATTTTCCCTATATCAGTAATAGTCTAAAATAATAACTAGCATGCAAAATAAAGCCAGCCAATAAATCATGGTAAATAAGCAGTCAGTGAGAAGGAATTAACTAAACATTAGTGAAGAAGTCATAGCAGATTAACTGGAAAAATATTTAGTATTGCTGTAGGTAGACAGATCTCCACTTCAGCTAGGCAAAGAAAAATAACCTAATAAATAAGATAAGGAAGGTAGAAACAGGTATCGGCAGCCAACTTGCTAACAGTAATAGGTAATAGTATTGGTAGCAATAAAAATAAACTGCATTCCAACACAAAAAATAGATGTCATCTGAATGTAGCTAATGGTAGATTCTATACAAAATAAGGAATAGCATTTTTTATAGAACATAGAGTTAAACTGTAGAAGGTTTTACCACAGGTCATGGCGGATACCAGAAGTATGGTAGGTAAAAATCCAGCATGGGTTTCTGTTTGTGTAAAAGTGATTTAATGAAAAGGAGTTAAGAAAAAGAAAGCATGTTTTAAAAGTGTGGGATAATAGACTGTACATCTTTTCTTATACCTCCTTGGAGTTTTTTTGGCTAGTAACAGTATAAGCAACCATCTCTTACTTATGTCATTATTCATATTTGGCTTATATTGCTCATGACCAAATGTAATGCAATTTAGGTAAAACAATACAGTTTGATAGTGTTAGTACCTAAACAGTTCCCCCTGCTTTTTTAGCATCTGTAGGTTTTCTGTCTAGAATTTATGCATTTTTTGTGTAGCTTTGTGAAGTCTGTAAGCTCTTGTGGCTCTGCACCTTTGGCAGCTTATTGATTGCTGCTTAGGAAAAATGATCTGCTATAGAATTGCTGGAGGTTCAGTTTTGTTACACTGCAATACCTTCAATTTCTACTCTGTAGTAGTACTTGATGTTTACTAAATTTTATTACTTTTAGCCTCTTTGGGTTTTCTCCATTTTCTAATTTCACATAAAGTTAACAGTTGAGAATTTGCTTGATTAAGAGCTTGGCAGATTTTCCAGTTGATTGATTGGTTGGTTTGTATTGCTCTACCTATATGATTACACATGTACTGATCGCTATCATACCATGTAGCGGATAAACCACTGATATAATTCTGTTCTGTAGTTGCTGTGCTCGTGATGCAGGCATGCACAAAAGTATCTATATTTATACTGATTAACCACTGTATACTAGTGATTAATGTAGGTTGAATTATACTTTAAAGTTTGTAACAGCCACAACAGAAATTCCTGTAGTCCTAGGATATTAATGGCTCAAAAGACAGAGCTTTGAAAAATAGTTTTGTAGTTACTGAGTATGAAGTGAAGTCATTATGAAGTTACCTTAGCAAATAAAAATTTAGGGATTTACATAATTGAGATATATCTGCAGTTATGAATCAACTGTTTAGCACCCTGTCAGTATGATGGGATGAGACTAATATGCTTAAGTATAACCTGGAACAAACATGGGTGTATTCAACTCATCATTATCCTTTTCAATTTTCTAGTTAAAACTGCTGATTACGATTTTTGAGGAGGAGAAATGAAAAAGGGAAAAATATTTCTGTTGTTGATCCAGGGCATATCTTAGCTGTACTGTTTGATGTAACTACCCTTTTTGATAGGCTTTGGACAGTCAGTTGACCTTTTTCTCCTAATACCTCACAGCATTTATGTACTTCAGAAATGATGGCTTTTTGCTTGCTTTAGCTATACCTATACTTATGAGCACAGTGTTTATTACCCTTCTCACTGTAATGTCAAATTGAAAGGCAAATATTTGCTGTGCTATTGCCATCTCCTTTCAATACAGCAAAGGCTTAAACTATGAGCTCTGTATATACTTAAGGCTCCTAAGCCTATGTAGTGAAGTTGGATATTGCTGTTCTTTGTCAAGCTAATACCAGCCAGAAAGAAGACAATAAGGTCACTTCAGGTAAGACCAGTACAATTGATCTTTATTCCTTTGGGTGGGTTCAGTGAAGTCACTAAGGGAAAGAAACCCAGCTGACCAGTTGACGTTATAACCTATGAAGCTCAGAAAGTGTTGTGGATCATGAGTAGAGCAATAACAGTTTTGCCTAGAAATGGAAATTCAGTTCTCAACTTAGAGTTAATGAGACCATTATCGTGTTTTCCATAGTTCTGAACACTTAGAGGCTGTTGTGTTGAATTCAAACTGATTTGTGTTGTTACGTTCTGTAAATGATGGAAATTAGCATAAATTGTCTGAAATGTGTCATTTGAAATGCAGTGCAGAGTGACGCTGAGGATATTGTCTTTCCACTTTGCAAAGCATTAGTATATAATGACTTTGTATCCCTTATGCTAATAGTCTATGTATGTAAATGTTAAATGCTTAAAAAAAAAAAAAATGTTTGCTTTATGCTATATTCACCCTGGTAATGAGGTATAAAGTATAGTGGGCAGCAAAACCATTGATGTTTAAAGAAAAAAAAGTGTGAACAGAAAGTATAGTTCATATTGTTCCATATACTGACTAAACTTGGTGTAGAGAAATTAACACTAACATATTTCCTAAAAAGTGATATTCATGATGAAAAGAAATATAACGTCAACATTTTTCACTTAGGGCTTGGGAGTAAGGCAAGGAGTCATAAGCTCACAGGCAGTTCTTTATAAGTAACTGCTTGTTACTAAAGTTTATCTTGAAGATAGCTTAAAAAAAATCCATGGGAAAAAATATCATCCATATATAGTATGCCAAGTGGTACACCTGCTTTTACTTTAACCAGATTAAAGAAAATAGAGTTTCACTCATACTTAGTAAATTGCATTAGTTTAAAAAAAAAAGCTGATGTGGGTTGAATGCTCTGAAAACCAGTAATTGTGCATTTATCATACAGGGTTGATTTAACTTTTGGGGCTGGTGCTACATACAGCAGAGAACAGTCAGTGAATCTTTTCACATTAAATAGAGAAATTTGAATGCTCCTCTGGACTTTTAGATTCATCCTCTTTCATTAACTCGCTAATATCCTCTTCAAAATATTTCATTCATTGTCAAAACTTCTTTATTTTAAGCTCCTTTCCCAACCTGCTGTAAAGAAAAGGTAGTGGAAAAAAGAAAGACAGTTTTGTCTCCACTCCTTAAAATTCTGAACATCTGTTCTGTGTGCACATGTATTTAATTGTGCAGGCTTATGACAAGTTTCTGTATACTTCTAGCTGCTCATCCAGCTATAATTTCTAGCAGGCACACCAAGCATCTTCTTCCAGAGTTACCTGTACCTTAAAAAGTTACCTGTACCTTAAAAAGCTGTGAACATAAATATCTGCATAAATTCTCTTCTGTTTTCTCAAAATCTTTTGCAAGAAAGACACTTGCAATCAAATTGCACATGAAAGGAGACTCTACATTTGAAGCCTCAGGAAAAGAGGTTAACACTGAAGCAATGCACTCAATACTATATAATCTGTTGAATATTTATTTTGTCAAATTCATTAGTAAAGTGAAAAAAACTTCACTGGTTAGCACTACTGAAGAATCCCATATTTCCATACCTTTGCATATTTCCCCATTCATTTCTGAATGATGTTACAGTTGTATATTTGTTATAATATAATTCTTCAATGTAAAGTCTGATTTACTTGATGTGCGTGGGTTTGCCTAAAACTGCATTTCTCATTTGCTAAAAAATTAATATAATATTTAATGCACTACTATGTATATGAAAAAATTTAAAATAATCTACGAAATATATACTAAAATTTTAGTCTCTTCATATCCCTTTTGAAGGCACAATATACCTAAGACTGAGTTCATGAAATCATTTTATTTTCTGCTGAGAGCCTGTGTTCTTGCTTCTTCTACTTTTTTGCAAATAGATAGCAGTTGCTCCTTCTACTTCTTATGACGCTAGTAGCCCATTTGAAGATATAAGGCAAATGTTCTCAGATAAAAATATTTGAAATACCCGGGAACTTTGTCTATGAGACTTCATGCTTCATATTCATGACACTATTACTCAAAAGGGTCTGACAAGAAGTCATTTTTTTGTCACCTGACTGGAAATGTATATGTTCTTCTTATTTCAGAATGGTCTGGTAGTAATATGACTGTGTCTCAAATCCTGATTTAGGATTCTGCCTTCTATGCTAATTTGTCACAGATGAGTGATTTAGATAGTTCAAAGAACCACCATCCAAGGTATTAGCAAAAGTTTTACTATGAATTTGTAAAAGTGCAACTTCACAAAGTTCAATTACTACATGGAAGAAACACAGAGAGGAAAATCGAGTCAGAATTTAGCTAGAATGATTTACAAAGAGATTGAAAACTCAGATGTATAAAGGAGACCCTCCTGCTGAGTCACATATACCATTTCAGTTCTCAATGAAAGGCCAAACATAAACACTTAGGATCATATATTGATTCTGAAGTTTTCGGGGGGACTGAGGCCATATCCACTACCCAAAAAGAGGTAAAAAATACCAGCCTCAGTGACTGCAGTCAAGTATGTTAGAGGATGGCCAATGTCACCTTCCTGGCTTATCATCTGTGTAATTTTTCCAGAACATAAAATGTCTTGACTTCGTTTACTTACTGTGAAGAAACTGAAAGCTGTGAGAGAGCCACATGCCTTTTTAAGAGACAGAATAATGACATACACAGGAAAAATTCAGTTAGTTGTAGGGCAGACATATTAGGCAGCTCCTGATTAGATTTCAGCCACTGAGAAACACTGGCTCTGTTCATCAGCTAAGAATCATAATGAGGATAGAACAGTCCTTTGCTCAGTGTGTGGATCCATTTCCTTTCTCCCCACCAATTGCAAGGGATTTGGTACAAGTAGAAAGTATTTCTGAGGACAGTGGTTAAATTTCAACAGTTGCCTAGCGATGTTTAAGAAAGCAGCCACAACTTCATCAATCCTCCACAGCTACAGAGATCTATGCAGTCACTTGATACACAGCCACTAACTTGGCTTTTTGTAAGCTGAGCAGTTTGGAGCCAGTGAAGAAGTTGTGCCTATTTAATTTCTTTTATAAGAAGAAGTAAACATTTGTTTTAGTTGTGGTTTAACCCCAGCCAGCAACTAAGTACCACTGAGTCTTTTGATCACTCCCGTCCCCCTGCACCTGATGGGATTTAGAGAACCAAAAAAGGATACAATGTCTGGGTTGATATTAGTTTAACAATTGAAATAAAGCAAAATACAACAGAAACAACTACAACAATAATAATAATAATAGTAATAGTAATGAAAAGGAAAAAGAGAGGGAAATACAATTCAAGAAACAGCAGTGTGCGCAATGCAATTGCTCACCAACTGCTGACCTATACCCAGCCTGACCCAAGCAGCAGTCGCTCCCTTCAAGATGACTCCCCCCAGCTTACACACTGGGCATGACATGCTGTGGTATGCAATACCCCCTTGGCTAGTGTGGGTCAGGTGCCCTGTCTCTGCTTCTTCCAGGTTTCTTGCGTCCCTCCTCACTGGAAAAGCATAAGATACTGAAAGGCACTTGATCAGCATAAGCGCTACTGAGCAACAACTAAAACGTCAGTGCGTTACCAACATTGTTCTAAGACTAAAGCCAAAACACAGCAATGCGCCAGCTACTAGGCAGAAAATTAACTATCCTGGAAAAAAAACAGTCAGTCTCTGTCCAAATTCAGATATAGAATTATCTTTTAGTTTCAACATTTTTCAGAAATTCTGTTCAATATTTAATCTCTTTTGTAGTTTCTAGTTTCTTACTTAGCTGTATTCTTTTACTGACACACTTAGAAAGTAAAGTCAAAATAAAATCAGCAATGCATTGAGAAAAAATCCATTGAATCATGGATCCAGTTTCTGTCAAGAATATTTATTAATATTCTGTAAGCAAAAGTTGTTTTCTTAAGTTGACTGTGAAATATATTCTTGTATGTTTGTTCTGTTTTCCCCTTCTAATGTTTTCATTGCAAAAACAATACGATAAACAATGACACTGTTGCTTAGCAACTCATATCCTTTTTAAACTCAGTGCTTCTAGTTTGAAATACAATAGAAGTTCAGTGCATATTGTTTGATAAGTTATTGGAAAACAACTAGCTTTGACTTTCTTGGTCTAATATCTCATAAAGATCATAAATACATTTTATAGCTTATAATATCTTTTATTTGTCTAGGGAGAAGGAATTTGTCTAAACTAAGCAGCTAATTTTTCAGTAATTCACATTTAAGTAAAATTTATTTTTCCTTGATGTGTATAGAATAATCTTAAATCAGTAAATTTCTGTAGGTTAAATGTACTCCATGTTAGAATGATTCTAGCTTATATGTCTCTAATGGGTACCAAATGATATAACCCATTCATGCTCTATAGTTACACTTTGAAATTTTGGGAAATTTGTGTGTAAAAAAAGGTCAGTTGGTTGATACTAAGATAGAAGCCATTCATTTTATTCTAGCAGAAGGTGTTTCAACAATTTTTCCTAGCTGATAAAATCGGCCTTTTCAACTGGTTAGTAGGGATAGATGACTATTCATAAAAGTAAGGTTATTTAGTTATTTCTGAGTATCTTATTTACAAGCTTCTTGTATATATTCTGAAATCATTTCTTGCAAAAGAAAGACTATATGGAGGTAAATATATACATTATTTTCAAGAATTAGAAGTCATGGTTTATTTTATTAGTCTGTATCTATCTTGAACATCATAATTAACTCTTTAGCTCGGATTGCCTAGGAGGTTCTGCTATCCTTGTTATTCTGCTTCGAGACTTTTCATGAGCCTGAATTGATCACTTCTTGCATACCTGCATGCAATGTTTTTCCTCTGGATGCATTTTACTCAACTAAGAAGTTCTCCCTACAGAACATTTACAGCAGTTCTAGAGTATGTGCATTCTTATTCTTCAACTTAGCCACTAAATTTTTGTTGTCTTCTACCTGAAAGGAAAAAACAAACCCCAGAAAATACAAAACTACTTTTCTGTATAGGCTATTGTTCTCACTATGTGAGAGAACCCAAAATATTGTGCTAATAAGATTTTGAATGTTGAGAATATTGAGAGATGTAGAATGGGATACAAAATTGTGACCAAAAAGTGCTGCTACAGTCATTTTGCAGTCTCTGTTCTGGTTTAGTTTAAAAAAAAAATACCAACACAACAAACTTGCAATTATGAAAGCAAATAAACTTCAAAATGAAAGGTTTTCTTTTCACGGTGGCCATATGCTGCAGCCATTTATTTTTAATTTTTTTTCTGAGAGATTTGTAAGCTATTTCTTTTTGAGTAAATCTCAATTCTCTGATAAAAAACATATCTTTTCTTTTTTTTTTTTTAAATAAACATTTCTTATTGTATCAGTCTTTATTTTCTCTTTCTTCGGTATCTGTGCTTGCGGGATCCATGCCCTACCTTTCTTCCAGAAAGCTTCTTGCATTAATCTTGTAGTTCATGGATTTTTTTACCCCCTCCTCTTTTCAGCTTCATTCATAATGTTATTAATGTGTCTATGAAGCATTTTACATTCTTTTAAATTATGAAAAGATAAAGATGTAGCTATTCTGCTTTCATTTTAGATTTTTTTTTTCAGGTGGAACTTTAATCTGTGGAGTGTTAAGTGTCACAGCAGATAAACTAAGTTGTAAAATTAATTCTTTTCTTATCCTTATATTTATCTTTCATCATTTCTTTTTTCATTGGGTCCTGCAGAAACATACATTTAATTCTTCCCATCCATTCATCAATCTTAGTTCATCATTCAGAAATCAAAAGTCTGCTCCTAGAGAGGAAAAATGCATGTCACATGTTTTATGAAAAAGCAAGCTCTTTGTGATTAGATCTTTTTTATTGCAAGCTCAAGTCAAAGATGTTTGCTCTGAACAAAAACGAAAAATAATGATGAAGTCTTTATGAGGAAATGAAACACCTACTGGGAATCAAATGAAAGTCAATAGAAAGGCTTCTTCTGTGAAGCTGTTGTATCTACTCCCAAGAGGTTGAAATCATCTTGTTTGGCTTCTGGGAGGTACCACACAGAATTATTTCTGCCCTAAGAGAAAAAATCCTATTAATTTGAAATGATTTAATGCTGAATTTTTCATACCCTCAATGATAAAAGCTAGAACAATTCTCCCTGCAGGCTAACAATATATGCAAGTATCATTTCTATGTGGTTTCAAAATGTGTGCCTGTGTCTGTGTGTGTGGTATGTACACAGAAGAGAAGGTATAATAAACCATAGGTTCACGTTTTTAAGTGCTGTAGCTATCATCATCCTGTAAATTTTAATCTTTGGAAAACCTGATCTAATGCTTTAAGATAATGTCATCCACTCTAACTAGACGAATCAGGAAACTTCCTTATTAAAAAAAAATAATTATGAAATATAGAAGAAATTTCAGTAGCTGATTGATACAATTTTCTAAGTCAATACAATGAAAAACAATAGAGTGCACAGAATGTTCTAATAGGTGATCTAGCAATTATAAGTTTCTCACATTCTCAAACATTTGGGGAGGCTACTTTGCTTTCAGACATAAAACCATAAAGAAGGACTTGGTATTCTACAGACCCTTCTTCTGACTGTCTCTTTGACAATGCTCTAAACAGTAGGGTCATGGTTATAGACATCTTGAACTATGCTACTTTCTGTGTCATCTATGCAGTGTGGAGAGATCAGGGGTAAATGATATTCATGAGATAAGAGCAAACAACCATTATCAATAATTATTAATTTCTAAAGGTATGAGGAGATTAGATGTTCCCTTTTCTTTTCACAAAAGGCAGTATTATTCTTTCACATTGCACACTAAGTACCCGTGTTAGGACATCACCATTCAAACCTCAGTGTATTCCCATTCTCTCTTTCTCTAAAGTTTTGGCTAGAAGACTTTCAGTCAAATTAGACTGGTTGTGATTATGATGCATTCCATGTAAACGATGTGCAGCACAGTAACAGGAGAGAATTTATTTTCTCAGTTATCCATTACTAGTAAAACTTCTGAAAAAATGGTGCAAGCTGTCTGCCTGTCTTTGAAAGCTTACGACCTGTTCTGATAGTTTGGTGTTTCCTCCTGATTTGTCACCAGTGCTGCTTATACTCTTCAACACAGAATCATAGAATAGTTTGTATTGGAAGGGACCTTTTAAGGTTGTCCAGATCAGACACACTGTGATGAGCAGGGACATTTTCAGCTAGATTGCTCAGAGCTCAGTCCAATCTGACATTGAATGCTTCCAGGAATAAAACCAGCTTTGAAATCATCAAAAATCAAGTGAATGGTGGTGGCTATAAACTGTATCTTGTCCCATCTAGGATTCATCAAAATCAGGAAAGACTAAATGCGCTATTTTTTCCCTTCTCAGGTTGATTTGCAATTTCAGACAGTTTCCAGAATACACCATATTGTCATTTGCAGGTCTGCACAGCTTTTGGAAATATTTAACTGAATTTGTACTCAGTATAATTTGATTCTTACCGTGGCAGCATAAATCACGTGGAATTTCTTCCGCTTCATGACTGGATGAATGTAACTTTGACTGTGTTGTGAAAATGCAGTCTTTATGTGTATAATTACTTTTTTTACTTTTCCTTTCTTCCTTTTAAGATTTGCAGGTTTATTTTTCTTAGAAAGCTCATTTCCTAGGGCATTTTCAGAAAAAAGAAAAAAAAAATGTAAGCAATGGACACAAAAAAAAAGCTGAAGCAACATCTGAAGCTATTTGAACTGAAGTAACATGAAAGTTAAATATTTTAGCCAAAATTTCACAAGGTCACTGGCAAAATACACAGTGTGTTAAGGAATTAGGAAAAGATGAAAAAAACTTAGTCCCCCAAAATCTCTGCGTGTGTGCCTGTGGGTATATGTATGCATGCATATGTTTTGGAAATAGTAGGAAAATATTTGAAGGATAGACAAAGGTAATAATTATTCTTTGTGTATCACTGTAGTATTGTGATTAATTACCTTGTTTCAGGTGTATTTCTTGGAGGAAAGAAAACATAAATATGGGATTTTGTAATTATTTCTCATACATGAATGTTTGAATGCCAGGGGGTTTGTTTGGAACTATGGCTAGATTGCTGACAGCTTCTCTCTTCTGCGCCTTCTTCCTCACGCTTTTCCCTCCCCCAGTGTGGGGCCTTCGCATGGGCTGCAGCCTACTTCAGGACTCATCCAACTGCTGTGATGTGGGGTTCCTCACAGGCTGCAGGTCAGATATCTGCTCAGATTTTGTCCTCTTGGGGCTACAGAGAATCCTCTACCCCATGAGGGTCCCTCCTGGTGCCCCAGAAGCATCTCTGCCAGGCACCCGTAGCCCCTACTGCCCTCCTCCCGCTCTACTCTCATGGCTTGCAGGGCTGTTTCTCACCCGGTTTCCCATTAGCTCTAGCACCCGGGCAGCATTTTGCCCTTCCGTACCCAGGTTTTACCCAAGGCACCCACCAGTGGCTGAGGGCTCAGCTCTGCCCTGTGGTATCTGAAGGATCCAATTGATCTAGCTGACTTTTCTTGGTAAATTTCTCTCAGGTTAAGGCAAGGCAGTCTTTTGGTCCTCATTCTCCTGCCATTGCTCCGCATTAAAAATCGCTGGTCAGTTGATGAAGTTCAGGCTTTGCTTTTCCTGATCTTGACCTGACCAAGATAGTTTTGGTCCCCTTCAGTTCCATATTTATGGCAAAATACGTGTTCAATGTGTAGTTGGCCTCACACATCGCTCTTTTTTGTCTGTTTCGCTCAGCCCTACATCATTATGTATTTATAACACCTGGGATCTTTTTCAGTGTTCCTTAATAACGGGTCAAGTCCTCAGGTACAGTGGTGATCATAACTTTCAAGGTACTGAAGGTTTGCAACTTGCTTCTTCAGCTTCTCTGTGCAAAGCAGACTATTGTATGTACAACCTGTCCTCAGCTAAGTTTATATTAAAAAGTTTGGTGGGATTTGTCATGGGTTCAGCAGTAGCAGTCATTTTTTTCCTTCTCGGTAGCTGGTGCAGTGCTGTGTTTTTGACTTGTGGCCTGGGAACTGTGCTGATAGCACCAGTGTTTTGATAACCACTTAGAATATTTTGGTCTGGCCAAGGACTTTCAGAGCCTCATGCTCTGTCAGCGAAGAGGGTAGGCCGGGAGGAAGCAGAGACAGGGTACCTGATTCAAACTGACCAAAGAGGTATTCCATGCCACAGCATGTCATGCCCAAGATGGAAAAACAGAGGGCAGAGACCTGGAAGGGTTGGGGGGTGCACTGCTTGGTTGGGCTGGGTATATGTGGTGAGCTGTTATATTCTCTTCCTTTGTATTTTTCTGTCATTATTATTATTGGTGGTAGCAGTAGTGGTTTGTGTTATACCTTAGTTACTAAACTGTTCTTATCTCAACCTGTGGGAGTTGCATTCTTTCAATTTTCCTTCCCATCCCTCCGGGAGTTGGGGGGAAGAAAGAGGGGGGAGTGAGTGAGCAAACTGGGGGGCTGATTTACGGCTTAAACCACAACAGGATTTTATTCTGGTATCTTCCATCTTTAATGAGTGTCTTCGCTTGAAGTTAAGAATTTAAGAGAAGTTGGAGAATACAAGCTCAACATTTTTTAGACTAGATTAGATCCTTCTTTGATAAGAAAGATTTAAAGAAATTAATGAGATTGTGAACTTCCTTTTTTGTCCCTAGCTTCATGTTGCAAGGAAACACATTTAACAAAATGAACCCAAAGTTTCCATGAGAAAACATCCTTGGGACAAAAAATCCTACACAGTTGTATGTACTTTATGGAATAAGGTGGACTATATTAATTTAGATAAATGGACTACGAACAACAAAGCAGAATCATCTGCCTTCTCTAATCTCTACCTTTGTTGTGGTTTAAGCTCAGCCGTAACTCAGAAAACCATGCAATCTCTCACTCACTCCCCCACCTTCCTCACCCCCGCTCCCGGAGGGATGAGGAGGAGAATTGAAAGAATGTAACTCCCATGGGTTGAGATAAGAAGAGTCCAGTAACTAAGGTACAACACAAACCACTACAACACAAAAAACTACAACACAAGTGAAGAGAATACAACCACTCACCACTGTCTTACCGATGCCCAGCCCGACCAGGGCAGTGACCTAGCCTTCCTGGGTAACTGCCCCCAGTTTATATACTGTGCATGATGTGCTGTGGTATGGAATACCTCTTTGGTCAGTTTGGGTCAGGTGTCCTGTCTC
>JANRGW010044981.1:0-13450 GCA_024733675.1 Psilopsiagon aymara
CCCAGAGAAGCTGTGGCTGCCCCATCCCTGGCAGTGCTCAAGGCCAGGTTGGACACAGGGGCTTGGAGCAAACTGCTCCAGTGGAAGGTGTCCCTGCCTGTGGCAGGGGTTGGAACTGGGTGAGCTTTAAGGTCCCTTCCAACCCAAACCATGCCAGGATTCTATAAGATACTTGGGAATGTACAAATTTTAAGGTGGAAGGGCCAGAAGGAGTTGTGCTCCTGCACATTCCGTATCAATCTATGACCAGAGATCACCAGTTTTGTACACCACGCTGCTCCCATAGCATGTCAAAACTCATCCGATCAATGCGTCCAGCATCTCTGCAGAAGAGCAATCACTACATGCAGAAACATAGTACAGACACCTAAAAATGGAAGCATGATGGTTTTTTCCCCCGCCATGAACACCAACTGCGCTAAATGTTGTCCTAATTCCTGAACGGCCAAGTTTCTTTGTGGAATGCATTGCCAAAGTCACTTACGGAGATGTCCTAACTGATACAGGATTTAGTTAGGTGCTAGCAATTGTTCCTGTAGTTCCCACACCTTTACTCTTACACCAGGATACTTTTCCCTGTTGAAATAATTTGCAAGTGGCAGCAGAAGCAGAGCTGTTTCCAGCTGCACTACCCAGTTCTAGCTCCCTACGCACACCTGATAAGTTGCATGCCAGACATCAGCCTTGACTAATTCTTTAGAAGCACTTACAAGCCTTCAACAACACTGGCTGTTCTCACATGATTCATTACCTTGCTTTTAGCCTCGGTAACAAAACCCAACTTTTAATTCCTCATGAATTAAGATAAAGCAGACATTAAACACTTCAAGGTGGTGTGCCACTGAACTGCTGCCCTCTCTGGAAACCAGGAGCTCAGAAACTCTTTTCACAGCTATAATCAAGCTTTTGAATAGTAATACATTTATCATGCATTTACTAGATATGCAGCCGCAGGTTTAGCAAGACAATGATATCCTGGTCAAAGAAATCACAGTAACACATTCAATTCCTCTACTTGAGACAGTAAATAAGATGGAAGATTTTGCAACTCAGGAGATTGTCTTGATGAAACAAAATGCAAATTAGGCAGAATCCACTATAAAGCTGATAACTCCTTTTTAATTAAAGCCTGTTAGTTTTAAGTTTGGACACAATTTGCTTTGTTGTTTAGTACCAGCAACAGAGAGGCAGAGTACCTGCTTTGTTTTTCCCATTACCTGCTTTGCTTTTCAGCTCTAGAGGTATTTTAGACACACTGTGATACTTTTCTTACCTTCCAGAATGAAAGGTCTTCCATCTGCCGTATCACATAGTAAATGATATCAGCATATACTGATTATAGACATTGTCTAAAGTATAGGCACTGGTCTGGAAGTATCAGATCAAAATCTTTGCTGTTATGCTCAAAGGGCATCAGCTGGTGGTGGAAGACTCCTTAGTAGTGTATTTATCTTCTTCACATTATGGCATTCAGCTTGTCTGTCTCTTCAGGCTACCTTCTCTCCTTCAAAATCTGCAATACTAGTAACTTTGCCACACAAAAAGCACAAGACTGGGTCTTCCAAAAGCCTAGCTAGCATAATAGCCCATTTCTGATAGCAACCTAATAGTACCCGAAAGCAGACACGAGCAGAAAGGCTAGCACAGCAAGCCAAGCACGCACAAGCACTCTTCTCTGAGCAGCCTCCCCAACATCCGCCAACAGGTAACAGCGGTGCACTCCATGTCATGGCTCAGTCACCACTCTCCTGGAGTGGAATTCCCACCCTGCCCCAAGGAGCCTCTAATGAGCTTTACCAGGTTACCTGAAAACAAAGTCTGATACAAATCTCCCCAGCCTACCAGCTTAAAACTAGGCACTGAGTAACTAACATTTAAATCTGACTCGCTCTGATGAAGTTGGGATCGTTCACTTAAAAGCCCACAAATCCACAAACTACAAAAATAATTATTTAGCACTTTAAGGAAACAAACAGAGTTTATAAAGTGTCATAACATAAACTATTGACTTTCACCACTTTTTGCTTGCGTTTATACTAAACCCATCATTTTCACACTTGCTGTCCTGTTCAGTCATACAGGTTAGAAACAAAGGCTATTCCCACTTCTGACATCCCTATATCACACATCAAAATGCATAAAAAGACTGCAAAGCCCCTGAGTAGCAGTGACTGAAGAGTTTAATTATAAAGGCACAGGGGCATTGTAATTCAGGGATTCAGAGATCAAGCTATGTGAGATTACTTAGATAATGGACAATGACCCCTAATTCACTAGCAGCCATAGGAAAGTCTAGTATCCACTCAGCTCTGAGAGCAAGAAATCAAGTACATGAACTGTTTTTTTTAACCTTCATAATAAACAAATCCAGTTCTGGTATGCTCAACATAAGAAGGACAGGGAGCTGTTGGAGCAAGTCCAGAGGAGGCCATGAGAATGATCAGGGGCTGCAGCACCTCCCATAGGAAGACAGGCTGAGAACATTGGGGCTGTTCAGCCTGGAGAAGAGAGACTGCGTGGAGACCTCAGAGCAGCTTCCAGTGTCTGAAGGGGGCTACAAAGATTCCAGATACATATACGAATGGAATACTTGGGCAAACAGTAAACACATGCAGCTGAATTTTCTTCCTTCTGGAAAACAAAATGTAACTGAGCTCCTTCCTTAGATCCCAGTTTCAATTTTCCTCAGTGTTACGAATCGTTCCTTAAAGAAAACCCAATGTTTTTACCGTGATTCAGCACACACCTTTGCAGGCACAGAGCACTTTTTGATGGTGTTACAACTACCTGACACAACAGTGTCATTAGTATTTGTGCTGAAGTGCAGCTTCATTTGGTACCTCCAGAGCAAGACCCAGATTCCTGGGAGAGGAGGAAAAAAACCCACTGTTTACAGCTCTGCTTGCAAGGGCCAGCAGGTCAAAAGATGCTGCTCTCCAGAGACAGCCTGGTAAAAACCAAAGATTTCTATATTAACTCTGTAGGTCATAAGTTCAGATCTAACTCTGAAAGAGAATTTAGACCAACACATTTGTTAGTAGCTCAAATGATTGTGAACAGTTTATCTGGCTTCTGCACTCTGCTCCTGCTGCATTTGAATACCACATACCCACAGTTGCCAACTACATAAACTATAAAACCTTCTTGTTACAACTACCTTCAAGCTGAAAGCAAAATTAAAATCTCATCCAATAAAGCTCTGATAATAGCAGGCCTGCTGGTTTTATGACTAAAATGAAAAAGCTTTATTCATATTGCAAAGCACTCAGAACCCAAGCAGGGTAAGCACCACTGTGTGGGGCTCTGCATCTAACACAGCACAAGAGAGGTCTCTGCACTAAAAAGATGACGAGTCTAAATCATTTCAGGCAATGTTTCCAGAAGGCTGAGGCACTGCATCCCACAGACTGAAAGAATTAGAGACAGGGCAGAGGAAAACAAGGGAGGGCAGAAGTCAACTGAATCCACTGCTACACACAGGCTAAACCCCAAGCAGAATCCACCTGGGAGACAGTTTTCAGGGAAACAACTGCAGTGAACACTGATTTAAAGCAAGCATAAGATTCAAAACCGGTACTTTTTTTGAGAAACCCTTTAAAACCAAAGGGGATCCTTAGGTTCATCCTACATTAGAAACAATTACTACTGTTCATAGCATTTTTAATGCGCTGAGGACTTTCTCTGCTGCATGACTCTACACACTGACGTGTTACAACTACAGCTTTCCTCATAGGGTGATTAATCAAGCATTTCTTTTCCTTCCCTCGAAGGGTACCTAGCTGAAATGTGAGGTTCAGACCAAGACTGCAAAAGTGAACCATTTAATAGATACCTGGTAAAAATAATTGCTATGTTAGTGAAGCTAAGTAGTTCAGATAATTAAGAGGCTGAAAATGCTGAAAGGAATGTTTGCCCCTACCCTCCACAGTGGCAGGGAAGTAACCATCAAACTGGAATTCGTTTAGAAAGTACTAAAGATGAATCATGGGGGTGAGGGGGAAAAAGTACAAGGATATGAAAGCCAGCATATATGTGCCCATGACAACACGCAGGCATGTTCTTACTCGCTCCCTGCCATACACCAGCAATAAGTTGTCTGGAAAGCAATAACTGCTTACCTCCACATTTTAGTGAAACTGTGCATCAGGCTCACACAGCAAGGCAGAGCTGGAGGTTTGAGTCCATCCATTTGAAGGAGGAGGGCAGGAACACCGTACAGAACCAGGTATTTCACATAAAAAAACAGCACTTGAGCTAAAGCCAGGCCACCTAAAACAATATAAGAACATATCATACCTTAACCAAGCTCTGAAATAGTTTTTAAACGTGTTAACACTGATTTACTTCCAAACAGCCAATAATCAAAGCACTAAAGCAAGCATAGTAAGGTAATGGGATATACAATACCTACTTCTGCAACAGCTATATAGGACACGAGCACACAGAGGTATGACTTTCACTTCAGCACACACAGAACAGTGCCATCATTCCAATATGAAGGAGCAAGAAAGCATCTGCAGTTCCACTTACAAAATTCTTTGGCCTGCAGTTATTGATTGCTATGAAAAACAAATACTGACTTACGCTGAGCTAAAAATCAGAACATACCAACGCAGGCACTGGACATTTACCATAGGGATAAATGCTATCTCTGTAAATAACTCCAACCGACCACGCTCCACTTGCTCCTCCTGCACAGGTATAATCAATGGTCATCTTTGCAGCTTATCCTGACTGCTCCACACACATCTCATGTACCATCAAGATTATCTGTGTCCCCCAAAACACCCCCTACGAGATCCCTCCTGCTCCAGCTGAGGCATAGAAGACTGTAACTTCACTTGGCAGAATGCTTGAGGCACATACCAGGTTTTAAGCCACAGGACAAAGGACTCTTTAAGGGGCTTTAGCTACCCGATTTCCAAAGGACATTTTTGCAGTGTGGTTGCTCACAGCTTAACCCCAGCACATGGCCAAAATGCAGCATCTTCCACAGGTGTGAGATGAAAACTGGCTAGTCTCAGAGATACTCCTCTCAGGACAGTAACAAACTTAGAACACACAAATAACGGTGACTTATATTAACATTCTAAGTGTTTCTTGCTGAATAAAATCATATTTCACCAATAAATCATAAGAAAAAATATCCATACAAAGCAGAGGCCAACACCTTTATTGAAACTGGAGAAAGGCTACTCCTAAAGTTCCACTGGTTTTGGTGAACTTTTCCATCTGACAGCAGACATCACTCAAATCTAATCCCAAAGGAGGGAAAGTAAAATTATTATGATTTGGAAGAGTAAAAAAACCCAAAACTTGTAAAATGCAATTGTTAAATCTCCTTTCCAGTATTTTGCTTTCCCTCCCTGATACTAACCGGTGATTTGAGCTCACTTCTTCAGATATTTAATGTGATTTTAGAACCATCCAGCAGCCTCTCCTTGGGGACACAGATTTCAACCTGACTCCAGCAGTCCAAGCCCATGATCACTTAAATAATCTGCTTTGATTTTTGCTGGCAAAGCATCCCTCTTGCATTCTGCTGACTAATGAGTACACTGTGGACGACACCCAAAAGTTACACATTAAAAATTCATGTCAGAGATAACAACCTAGGGTGAAATCCTGGCACTAATTCCGTAAACTGCAAACCTCCCACAGTCCTACACAGGGCCAGCATCTTGCTACCGCAATGCAACGTTTTTACATTTAATATCATGATCCATGTGCACAATCAAAAACAGTTGTGCCATACGAGATACAAATTGATGTTAGAAAAAAATACCTAGACATGAAGCTTATGGCATTTTCCTTCAGGGAAGCAGTGATCTAGTATTCAGTAGCATTCTTCCCAGAGGAAAACAAACAATCAGAACCACAATTTGGATACCAGCCAATTAGGCACACATTAGATTACTGCTAAATCATCTATACAGCCAACTTTCTGCTTTAATTCCCATCTCATTCAGTTTCTCATTTCTCTTCTGACAAATTTCATTGGAGAGCTGAATGCTGACACCCACACAAACCAATTATGAAGATCACAGCTGTCTATGCACTGGTAAAATCCAAAACCCCTTTGGCTATGCATGATCGAATGAGATTTACAGAAACAGACTACCACTCTCTTGATACCTGAGAAAATCATAGCATCCCAGACTGGTTTGGGCTGGAAGGGACCTTAAAGCTCATCCAGTTCCAGCCCCTGCCACAGGCAGGGACAGCTTCCCCTGGAGCAGCTTGCTCCAAGCCCCTGTGTCCAATCTGGCCTTGTACACTGCCAGGGATGGAGCACTAATGGAGCAAATTGAACACTGAAGAACAAATTCTGTGATATTATGAACTTGAGAAATTGAGTATTGATCTTAAATTTCCCTCTGTGCTCAATGTTTCAAGCTCAGGCCAAGCAGCGTACTTCTGTCTGCTCTGGGCTGTAACAGAGCAAATATAAAGCAGCTGGAACGCCTCAGGTATGCAGGAAGGGTTAAAGTCTGCCTATTCCCAATGCAGCCCAGCTGTTACCTGGCTGGAATTTTGCCCTTACTTTTCCATGTGTGGCCAGAACTCTCGCACAGCTGGCAGGAGTTGAAGACCAACAGGGACTTAATCTACGCATTTTGATAGGCACCTTCACTGCGGTGAGTCTCAGAATTGCCACACATGGAGTAGCTAGTGCCTGCCAGGTAATGATCTGTGATGTGACGCCTACATTTATTTAAGATACCAGTGGCATCAAGCTGTCTGCCAGTGAACAGTCATGACAACTTGGGTGTATGTTAATAGAGATGATGAAAAGACTGGGAGTTTTGCTCTTGGGTTGTTTTTTTTCCTTAAACTTGCATATCATAACTTTGTATTTAAGAGCTTGGAGACTTTCATCACTGTATGTAAATGCCGCACAGGGACTCTGCATTGAGGACTGCAGCAATAGGACAAGGGGTGATGGGTTCAAACTGAAACAGGGCAAGTTCAGGTTGGATCTAAGGCAGAAGCTCTTCCCTGCGAGGGTGCTGAGGCGCTGGCACAGGGTGCCCAGAGAAGCTGTGGCTGCCCCATCCCTGGCAGTGTTCAAGGCCAGGTTGGATGGAGCTTGGGGCAACCTGCTCCAGTGGAAGGTGTCCCTGCCTATGGCAGGGGGCTGGAACTGGATGATCTTAAGCTTCCTTTCAACCCAAACCAGTCTGGGTTTCAATGAATTACAAGCTTAAAAAGAACTTGCACAGCAGTATCTTTAATTAGAAACAAGCTATGGCAAGTGCATATTAAAAACACCTGCGAGGGAACAAATACTGTACAAATGCTCTCTTTTCCCCAGAATAAATCAATTCAAAGCACTCAGGGTTAATTCCAAACTGAAATGTTTTAAGAGATAAAAAAACAAACTCAAGTTAAATTACTGGTACAATCTTCAACCCGTGCACTTCAGCACTGAAGCTGAAGTCACAGATTAAATTAACCAATGCGTATAGAAACGGGTCGTTCCAGTTTGTCATCTTGAAAGCCTTCAGAACATTCTACATTTTCCTATGCTGTCTAAATTGGCTTTTTTATTGGCCTTCACATTTTTACCTTCCTTTCGTTTATTGTCAAGCTGCATTTTGCAAGTTTCACAGAGCTTTGTTTCAAGAATAACTAAAATGCAGCATATCCACAGCACAGCCTTATTATTAGCTTTAGCTTTCTTCTTCTCAAAACTCTGGCTTTGACAGGAGTTCTCAAGCAGAACACTTTCATAAGTGACTGACAGAAGATTTGGATCCAGGTACTAAAAACCACACTTGGCATTTTTTTGTCCCTTACCATCACCAAAACTCATGGGTGAGAATTGTGACTTAGCAGGCAATTTTATTATGAGCACACGAGCACAAATTACCCTTTCTGCAGCTACACTGACCCTACGGCATTAATGATCGTAGATGCTTGTTTCTACCAAGGACCAGGGCAGGTTCAGCAAGAAAACACATCTGGGAGGTAAATAGGCAGTCATATTTCAGAAGGGTTACTGGCACATGGCACAAGTCCAGTAGAAAAAGACATTTAAAACAGCTCAGAATTTGTGGCCATGCTCAGCATATAAAGCTGGGGAAGCAGAAAGAGGGGATGTTCAGAGCGATGGTGTTTGTCTTCCCGAGTAACCACTACATCTGATGGAGCCCTGCTGTCCAGGGGATGGCTGAACATGGGAAGGGGGGAATGAATTCCTTGCTTTGCTTTGGTACATGACTTTTGCTTCACTGTTAACAGTCTTTAACTCAGCCACGAGTTTTCTCTCTTTTACCCTTCTGATTCTCTCCTCAGTCCTATCAAAAGAGTGAGTGAGCAACTACGCGGTGCTCTGTTGCCATCTGGGGTTAAGCTACAGCACACGAGTAAAAGAAAAGTAGTCATAAAAGTAGGTTAACTGCCAATACTGGAAGTTTAGCCTGCAGGAATGCTTATAAAACACTCACACACACACACTTCTTTGTATAAAGCAGTGAATTACCCAATGTTTTAGAGAATAAAAATCTTACTAAGGTTTCTGATTCACATTTATGCTTCCAGTTTTCAACTGACATCAAGATGCCAAATATTGTATCAGTCTCTTCATCATTATCTTCCAGGATGAAAAGCAAACAAACCAAACAACCTCAGATTGCTGTTAGGATTTCATCACCATGTTTTTCTATTGTATTTAGTCCATGGAAGATGTGGATGCAGCCAGTTTGGGGTTTTTTTTTCCCATATTATGGACAAAAAAATCAGTTGTCATTGAAACCCCTCAAAATCCAGGGGCCACAGCGCAGTATGACACTATGACACTTCCCTACTCATTAAAGGATTGATATGCAGAGGGTGCAACCTGGTCTCTCTCAGAGGAGGGCACTATGTACTGTTCTAGCTCTTTGATCCACAGGGCAGGCACACAAACGGCTGCCAGGTTAGGAAACACAGGGAGAGGAGTGATCCAGGAAAAGACATGACCAGGAGAGAACTGAAGGTTCTACCTTGACATGAACTACATATACCCTTCTATTCACAATTCACAACATGCTTATCACCCAGTTAATGACCCTGAAACTTGCCACTTCTAAATATAACCTGCATATAACAGCAATTAAAGACATTGCACAGATGCCTCAATCACAGCAGTTCTTCCATCAGTAGTACAAGAACAGTGCAGGAGTGCATGTGCTAAGTCCCTGTTTATTCAAGAGACAGGCTTCATTTACCCGCACTACATAGAAAATAGAGACAGGGGGGATATTCAACAAGCAAAGGGGGAAGCAAAGCTACAGAGCCCTCTGAGTCTTTTAGGCACTGCGGTAACACAAAAGCACACAGCCCAGCTGGGTCACCCGGACAGAAAGTGCCTTCCCCTGAAAAAGGAGAAACTCTGCGCTGACTCTGACATGCTCAAATTCAGAAGAGCAGGAGAACACACAGAACTAGGCATCTGCAAGTGAACTGGAAGGAATGAGGTAACATAACCTATAGGGTAAGTGTACGCTTATAGTTCTCAGGTACTGGCTTGTAAAGAGCACAGAGAAAAGATGAATCAGAACATCTGACCTAAGAAGATATTTGGTTTAGTTGCAAAAGGACCCAAGTTTAAAAAGGAAAGTTTAAAACCTAACTCTATTATTCACAGACTGTACTAACAGTAGCTAATGCACACAAACAGTGATATCGAAGGCAGCTTGCACCTCCACTACAGTTACACAGGCATCAAAACCATCCAGGCTCTATTTTGTATATTGCTGTTTCTAGAAACTCATTTGCTAATTCCTTTTACACAAGAGAAAGTACTTCTCTTACTGCTGGGTAACACATTCTCCCAGGTACTACTTCTTCATTTTATACCTGTGTGCACTCAGTAACGTTGTTTTAGGTAAGTTCAGCATTTCTGCTCTACACAGCCACAAATAACATTGTGCAATGGCATTTTTAAACATGCACTGCAACTCAGTCAGGGTTTGGGGTTTTATTTCTTTGCTGTCTCACCCCGCAGGTACACCACACAAAGTGCAGCAGAACACAGGACAGCATCACACTTATGAGGTGCAGACTGACCATCACTACCCTCGAGATGCTGAGAGCAGGATCTCACAGCACTGTTGTCCTTACCCACACTGCTGGCATTTATTGCTCATTGTTCAAAGATATCCCAGAAGAAAAATGCAGGAGCAGTTCTAGTCTCCCCAATTAGAGCTGACTGCACAACAGCTTCACACCTAAGTTTCAGAGGCTATGGGGGCAGCCAGGGATCACAGCGTAACTAGATGCTCCGTGCTGCTTTGAAGCTGCTGCAGTTGAATAGCAAACCCAAAATGAACAAAAAGCCCAGGAGGGCAGAAAGGCTGACATACCATGTGGTTAATCCTCCCAGGTCAGTAACAAGCTGCTTCCCTGGTCTCAAGACTCAGCCATCTGATGTAATTGGTTTTAATAACAGAGAATGCAAGATAACAGAGCAGAGTGTTCGGCTGCACACAAGTACTGGTGTAGAAGCATGGGAAGATCCATAAGGATCAGGTAAGGATCAACAGAAAACAAACAAACCCAGTATCCTTACTCCTATATCAGGGGCTCCCTAAAGCAAGTGGCTTGTCAGCAGCTTGAGCCTGAGACCACTGCTATGAAACCTACAGAGAACACACCATCAGAGGTGACAAATTCTGCCTCAATCTCATTTGTAGTGTGTTTTAAACACTTGCTTTCACTGCTGAAAAGACAAAGCTCAACTAGAGTAGGGTCACACTTTGAACACACCTCTCCTAAAGCAGGGATCCCACAGGGAATTAACTCAAATGACCATATTTTGATCGAGTGGTTTTAGAGTCCAGACTTACTTGAACACTGCCCTTCATCACCTGCTGCTTTGAGGCATGCCAGCCTTTTCTAATCATTTGTTCAAAATACATTTTAATTGATTTCAAATAAATAAACACACAGCCTACTTAGCTACTGTCTCAAAAGTAACTTCCCCCCCTGCCAAGAAAAAATCAACACTGGTAGCCTAGGTGGGAAGGAGAAATCTGCCAGTAACACCAAAACCAGAATGTTTTGGCCCTTATTCTGCAGCCTTGCCTGCCTTATCCAATGGCCAGCCTTCTGTCAGACATACAGACAACACCAGGAGCTAACAGATTTAACTCAGCAATTCACTGACATTTAGAACAAGGGATGAAAACTCAGAATCCACTTTCTATACAGTGACTGAGTTAGGAGGGGTAGAATAAACCATAGAGGCAAACCTCTCACTTTCTGCTCTCCATCTGCTCTTGCCCTTTTTTAGAGATATATATACAAATGCACAACTATATATTGGATATGCATACACAGAGTGCACACATTGCCCTCTGCTGACCAGAACCCAACACACAAGAGTCCTCCAACACACACTGCTCATCACACATGATCTGCAATGAATGCTTGCCAGGATCATACCGGTGTTGGTATCAACTCCTGGTACTCGCTGGTACAGGAAGAGGTACCTCGTTCTATTCAGCAATTAGCAAGGTTTTTTCTGAAGGCCTTGGGTTTCTCTGCTTTGATTCCTCCTACCAGGTGATACAACATAAAGCCTTCCTGTGAGGGTGCTGAGGCGCTCCACAGAGTGCCCAGAGCAGCTGTGGCTGCCCCATCCCCGGCAGTGTCCAAGGCCAGGCTGGATAGGGCTTGGAGCAAGCTGCTCTAGTGGAAGGTGTCCCTGCCCGTGGCAGTGGGCTGGAACTGGATGAGCTTTAGGGTCCTTTCCAATCCAAACTATTCTGTGATAGCAGGGGGGAAAATCAAACTAACCATGTGCAACAGTTGCTTACGAGTTAACCTACACCTATGCAGCACCCAAAGCTTTTGCCCTTTTAGGTTACATTTATCAGTGCTCATTTTTCTTCCCATCACAGTGGGGCATTTTAATCAAATGCCAGAGAGATGGGAAGGGACAGAAGCAGGCAAAGTGAATCAGGATAACGGAGCAATTCCTTCTCCCTTCTCTGTTCATGAGCGCTGCCATTTTACCTCTCAATCTGAATACAAAATTGAAGCACCAAAGAGAAGGAGGTCAATAAACACTTTAGTTCTTTACAACTCCCCTCCTCCATCCCTATACCAAAACTCTTTTTAAGTGTCCAGTTCTATGGAAAACCACTTTAGACCAAAGTTTAGACACACACTTTAGGTTGGAAAAAACACAGACTGGTTTTTAATTTAGGAAGCAGCTCAGTTTAAGTGTAAGCTTCTCAGAGGACTTACATCCTACATGAAATCCACAGACTGCCTTCCTGACAGTGATTGGCCATAATGTACTATTCCAAAGTACCTACAGAGGGACACAAAAGAAGTAGACTGGGGTTCTTGAAGTAGGGGGGAGAAAGAAGATTCCTGCTGTTGCTTCTGTACTCACCCAGGGCCCAGTATGATGCAGCTTCCAAAGGAGGAGCACTGCTGTAGAGAGCATGGATATACATGAGGTGAATCATCAGCTCAGCCAGGCACCACCAAAAGAAAATACGCATTATGCCCATAATTAAGACCCTAAGATTGGTCTTCAAGCTGAAGGCTTCTTGGCTCCTCATCTATAAAAGAAACCCAAAGAAGTGACATGGCACATAACTGTAGTACTCACATACCAATCCCCAAGAACTTGATTAAATTTCATTTGCTGTTAATTACTAAGGGGACCATTTGCCTGCGCACTTTGCTAATTCCTGACCTGGCCTCTCCATTCTCAATCTCAGTAAGCAGCAGAAATCAACAAGAGATCACGCATGACCATACACTGCACCAAACTGCTGTAGGAAAGGCCAAGTGCCGTTAACCTGAATAGGATCCAGACATGGGACACTTTTTAGTTCCTGTGACTTGATCAATCTTTAGAGATAACCAAAAGAAGTTTAAAGAAACTACAGCTATGAAGGAGAAGGTTTTCCAAGCAGCAGCCCTACTAATTGCTGGATCTTAAAGTACCCCCAACTTCTACTCACAAAATGGGATTGAGTATTCTTCTCTTGTAGCATTGCCAAGATCAGCCAGACCGACACGATGTGCTGAGCAAATGGCAGTTAACCACAAGGTAAATATCAGGAAAGAAACGGTTTGCTGCTAGCAGGTTTCTTAAGATGCCCCAAACTATAGTAAACACATTGACATACTTTTACCCTCTTTCCACAATAAAAACGAGTATGATCAAACAGAAACATAGGATTGCCTAAAACTTTATTCACGTTTTGTACATCTATTACTGTGTGTGTCCACTTATCCACTTTATCCTAGTGATGCTAGCTAGCTACAGATGTCACAGAATCATAGAACGGTTTGAGTTGGAAAGGACCTTAAGATCATCCAACACCCTATGAGCAAGGATACCTCACACTAGACACACAAGGCTTTGTCCAACCTGACCTTGAACACTGCCAGGGATGGGGCAGCCACAGCTTCTCTGGGCACCCTGTGCCAGCGCCTCAGC
>JANRGW010044987.1:0-56624 GCA_024733675.1 Psilopsiagon aymara
GTGGTGTTCAAGGCTGAGTCAGACAGAGCCTTGGGTGGCATGGTTTGGTGTGAGGTGTCCCTGCCCATGGCAGGGGGGTTGGAACTGAATGATTTTAAGGTCCTTTCCCACCCTAATGATTCTATGATTTTATAATTCTATTTTGCCTCTCCTTTCACACTCCAGCCTTGCTGTGTTGTCTGTAATTTTGTTGGTTCTGTTTTTATAGAGCACATCATCTTCCAAATAAGCTTCTAGACACATACTGGATAACTGTGGGCTTTGCTCTATGCTTTGCATTTCAATAACGATTGCTACAGTATATGCTTTAACCGCTCTGCTCCCTCTATAACTTGTACACAGTTATAGGTAGTGTTGTTGCCAAAGCCATCATGTGATTTATTAACTCTCCACTGGGACAAGGGGGAAAACAGATACAACTTTGTGATTTTATTATAAGGAGACTGGGTTAATATTTCTAGGTGAAGCAAGCTACTATACCGAGTTCAAACATCTGAAGAGGGAGGTTAAGAAATCCTGAGTGTGGGGTGTAAGGATTATTCTGTCCTGGGGCAGTGCAGACGTCGTCTGAGGCGGGGAGCAGGAGAAGAAAGGAGACATTGTGACCCAGTTCCAACACCTCCTGTGTATACAGACGGAAGTGCTTAGCCTGTAGAGGGACACGCGCGGGGGAAGAAATAGGAGAGAATTACAACATGGCACTTATATAAACAACACCCCAAATGATATAAAACATTAAAGAAAATTTGCACAACATCAAGCTCGGAATTTTTATAAAACATAAATATTTGGGGGGGGCCCTAAATGTGGGTTCATGTCACTACATAAAATAAAGATTTAAAGCTGCAATGTTCCACATTAAAACAACACACACAGGCACAACCCCCCTGAAAACAACATTTATGTTTCTTATTAGGCAGAAAATGATCACATGCCATGTGCTTTTCAAGATTATGATTGCATAATTATGTGAAAACATGAAAATGGATTCAATTAAAAACCTTTAAGATTCAATTTAGGGTTGGTTAAGAGAAATATGCAGCTCTCCCTCAACACAGCACTGAAAAGGTTTAACAAGTGCTGCAGCAAGAGAAAATGGCACACACAGGAGTTGGCCGGAGGCTGCTGTAGCAGCGCTGCATTTTACCCTGGGCCTGCATCAGCGTCACTGCCCATCGTCCTTTTTACCACCAAAATAATACAAATACATAAATAAATCTGCTAAATTGAAAATGGAATTAATTAACACAGGAGTTTGGTCTTGAGCCATCAAAGCATTCACAACTGTGTTTAACTGCAAGGTCATGTTTACGTCTATCTCTCATGTACAATAGATGAGCTTAAATGCTTGACTGAGCTGCAGCCTAAGGAGTATATTGCACATTCCTAGGTTTAAAAAAAAAAAGATACACAAAAGCTATAACCTCCAAGAAAATACACCAGCATGGAGACCTGTACAGAGCCCTATTGAATTAGAGTGACTGACCACAAGGCAGCACACCATCTGTCTTAATTTTGGATTTACTTGAGTCTTACTTGGCTCTTCCCAGGCTAGAAGGTGCAGCACTGATGGATTCCTTTTTAAAAGCAAAGCCTAAACCTTTCAAAATCAAGAAACGTAGACACAGATTAATGTATTTTAAGGCCACATCTTTCTAGCCGCACAAACAGACCCCGAAGCGAATATAAAGATGATTTACTTCTTCTTTGAGCCCTCTTTACCCATGTAGACCAAAATAAAATGGAATTCATGTAAACAAGAAACAAACTCCTTAGCTTATTTTTTCATGGATCTTTCACATCATAGATTATCCCCCCTGACTTTATTTATTCACATATGCATTTCTTGCACATAAATGTAAAGCCAGAAGCCAGATACCTCTCCTCACCCACAGCAATCTGGAGGTCTAGAGCTATGTGGTTTAGGATTGCTATGTTTGTCTATGTGTAAAAGAATAGCAAAATGCTGTGTCTTCAGCAGGCTCTTCATATACTCTCACTGTTGCCTCCAGAAAAACAGTCTACTGCCCTGCTTGCAGGGAAAAATACCTGTTTTTCTTTGCCAGCTGGGTAAAGGTGCTCACAGCTACTAGTTTAATGCTGAAGTGCCTCTTTGCACCTGCCTGAAGTTGCACAAATGCTAACAGATGCAAAAATAGGAACTAATTGATAATTGTCTCTTATTCCTTGTATGTTCAGATATCCAGGAAAATAACTGGTTTATTGAAGATGTCCTTCTCACCCACTTCCCCTTGGAATAATGGGATACAGAACTTCTCTGCTTTTCTTTTTCTGCAGCCATATCATTTAATCCCTGCTTGCAAGTTACACAGTTTGTAGCTTTTAGTTGTGTGCTTAAGAATCAGTTTTTAAAAAGGTGATAAATACCACAGAGGAAAATACCTGATGCAGAGGTAGATTGATCTGTTTAAGGAGAGCTTTCACTGCCATCTGGAGCTCATACAAGAACAATTGAGTAGGGCAGTCTGAAGTATGATCCATACTTTCCACAGATTCTGAGCCAGAAAGTGTTTGGATCCATTCCCACTCATCTCTGTATGTTGAGTCAAGTTAAAATTAGAAATACAACAAAAGTTCAGTGCACAAGCAGGAATTCAGTGTATGTGCATTTGGGATCTGTTGATAGTTTAATCCTCATATAGCAAAACATTCTAAACTTGTGCAGCCCTGATTGTTTGTGGTTAACAGCCTAACTTTGAGACGTGTGATTTTTCTAGCACATGTACATCAAGCTGAACATTCCTTGCAACCCTGAAAATCCAACTGCCTTTAAAAGATTTCACTGAAGCTTCTCACTCCAGGGTTTCTTTTTCACATACTTCATTCCTATCTACCACAACGTTTTCAAAAGCATGCATTGGAAATGACAACAGTGACAATTAGTAGGAAGTTTCATTTCTGTGACAGACTCTTCCACTCACTGGAGCCAAAGAACTTCCTGGTTTGTTTGACATATATCCATTTTAGACCTGATAAACATCGGAATCATTCTTTCTGGATCAAATCCCTAATGCACCGTGCCCAGTATTCACTCTTGAAAAGCAGCCAGCACCAAACATTCAGGGAAAAAAAGTACAGGAAACCCCACTAGTAGATGAGTAATAGATGTGGTACAGTTTGCTCCTAAATAAAGATCTAAACTTAAACTTCAAGAGTCAGAGATTGGTACAAACTCTGAAGCACTTGGCTTTATATTCCTTCCAAAATGTTTGCTAGTATCAAATACTACATTCTGGACATCCTTCTTGTCCATGCAGAGAGCCAGTTCCTTTCCTCATGCAAAATTATCAGCTGGATGCTGAAATGATAAATTGATAAATAAATGATTGATAAAATGATAAATAAAATATGTTGCCCACTAAGCAAGGACCAGGCAGTACAAGTAAGTGCACTTGCCCAATAGAAAAGGGAAGCAATGGACAAAGGGAAAAATGGCCTTCCCAGAGCACAGCAGCTCAGTGGCTGATACCATTTGTCTGAATACATGTTTTGAATTGACGTGTGTTTGCTGTGGATGAGAGAAACCAGGTATTACACAAGGAAATACACAGAAAAATCATCACCACCAGCACCCTATGGGCAAGAGAAATCAGGAAAAAGCATGACATTGAATTCACTGGAGGCTGAATCAGGGATGGAGGCTACGAACTTCCTAGCAGATATATGGAAGATCATTACCACTGTACAGAATTTGAGTGAACAGCATAATACTATTCCTAGAAACCAATGGGCTCATCTGGATGTGTTCTGGATAGGCCTTCAGGCTGCTGGAAACACACAAGTCCACCTTAGTTCAGCGGTGATCTCTGTGCTAGTACACACCTGAGCCAGACTTTGCTGGCACCTGCAGTTTTGCAATGGTAAAATTGCCTTAGCATTTGATTAGTTGTTTCAAACTTAGAACAAATGTTCTGTATAAATATATGTCTGTATGAGTATGTATGTATTCACTTACCTGGAGACATTGCTGTTGTCTCGGATTTTAACATGACACAGGACATTAGGCAACTTCTGCAACACGAGCACTTTGATTTGATCCACAGAACTGCAGAGTTTAAGGTAACCCAGGTACAAGCCAGGAGGGAGGCGCTGCTGACTTCGTTTGTGGTAGGTGAGTATGTCCTGTTTGAACAGAAACAGACCTACATAAAAATTTCATCTCTTTTCCACATAAGGGGAAGTCTTTGGGATAAAAAGCAACAAATGTTTCTACAACCGTCTTTTTGTTTCAAGTGTTCCCAATTCACAAAGCATTTAAGCATGTGCTTAAGCATATTGAACAATCTCTGGTAGTTTGGATGCACTTGGACAACTTAAAACTGTACACAAGTTCTCTAAGCTCTCAATGTCATGTAGGAATTGGATCTAAAACTTGAGGTTTCAATCTTCTACAACAGTAGTATTTAAACTAGCTTAAATAGCATCCACCTCTGCACTCCTGCTTGGTCATTTCAGCAGTGAGCTGGGTGAGGGAATTGATTCTGCTGAAAAACAACTTGGAAAAGGAGCAGCCAGAGCAGTTCCCTGGTTCACATTTCGTGTGTAGCTGCACAGATGGAGTAGAGCAGTACTGGGACAAAGCTCTCCCGGGGAAGGTGGCAGAAAGGGGCTGCATAAGCAAGTACTGACACCAAAGAAATCCCTGCAGAGTCCCAGCCTGCCTGTTCTGTGTCACCTGCTGTCAACAGGAAGGTCTCAATGAGAATGAGCATTGGTGTTTTGCTAATTTTAATTAATGGCTGTGTTTTCTGCCCAAATATCTTTACCAACAAATATTGCTTAGAAAGAATTAATAATGATGGGGGATTTGCTGAAGCCAGGAGATGCTTTTAAGGGTATGTATTGCAGTCTCCCCAAACTACCCTAAAAGCGATGTCTGCTGCCATCCTGAGAAATGTGTGCTTCTACAGTGGGTGAGGATTAAGACACCTGGCCTTTTGCCTTTACTCTTGGAACCATCAAATTATCTGCCAGTTCTGTACTTGGCTCTGACCAGTGCAATTAGACCCTCATTTTCACAAGCACTTCATGAACAAAATACCCATTTGATGATTAAACAAGTAATAGAAGAAAGGGTGGGCAGTAGATAGGAATGTGTAAACCACCAGGGGAACATTTTTTCCACTAGGATCTCTGTGGAAATCTGATCAGGCCTGTATTTTGGGTTTCCTAATATAAAACTTCTTCCCAGATTGACATTTTTCTACACCTTTAACATTTTTCTACACCTTTAATTATTTTAATACATTAAATCTAACATAGATCAGGTAAGTTTTATTGTCTTTGGAAATGTTTTAACGTTTCTAAAAGCTGGTAATGTGTATTTTGATTGTCTCTCAGCTTCCGGTGCAAAAACCACAGTCTCTGCCCAAGAAGGTGCCTCCAATTCAAACCTAACCACAGCAGTGATCGTCTAGTCAAGGGTTCTAAGGAAGGGACTAAGTTAGTGATTTGTCTTGTTGTATTTTGGGTAACCATGCAACTGAGTTTTAGAGGTTGGCTACTGACATTTTGGGAGACATAGGTTGCTATTACCTACAGAAAACATGTATTAATACTCAACATTAATGTTTAACTTGAGTTTGCCAATAACCCTGATTCTTGAAGGGCTGAAAGCTCATGACTCTCAATGATGTTAACTGAACTAACTATGCAGAGTGACTTCTAACATCAGTCCTTACCTTTTATTTTCCTAACTGTGAAATGTGGGGGCATGTTACACAGAAACTAAAGGAGGGCTATGGTCAGTAAAGAATTCTTTAGCAACTATACCAGGCTCCAAGGAGCTCTGAACCCCACAGAACCAGTTTATTAAGTAGAACAGTAAGGTTTTAAACCCAGATTTAGTGTCCAAGGTTGGATGGAAAAAGCTTACAGAGTGTAGAAATTGTAAGTGTCTGTATAGGTGCTTAAAAGCATCCCAGAGAATTTTAAAGGTTTTTATATCCCTTGCTATGAATTCTATAGCATGGTTTCCCGAAACTGATAGAAACTACTACTCTATGTTAGGACTTTGAAGTAATTTCTTTAGAATCTCATGGATATTTTACATATTAAGGATCTGATCCCAGACCCACTGGAAGTAATATAAGTCTTTGCTTTCAATGGGAGCCTTGCCATTAATTTTATTGGGCACTGGATTAAGGCCTAAAATTCTACAAGACTGTTCCAAAAGTCAGGGCTCTGGCGCAGGCTTTACAAAAGCAAATAACATGCAGAAAGAGAAGGAAAGGGCTACCTGGATTGTTATAAGCAAGATGTCTAATGCTGTTGGCTCCTCTGGAGTTGAGAGGGATTTCCTCTGGCTTTGTAGTTTGGATACCTGCATCCATTTGCCATTGAAAAATGAATAAAGACTCTCCACTTCTCTTATAGTCACTATCAGCATATTGCCATGTCGATCCTTGATTGGCTCATAAAAAACTCTGCCTAGGTTGTGAGTTCCCAGCAAATTCTAGAAAGCAAGGACATTATGAAACAAAAGTTGTCTGTCACGTATCAGGAGAGTGGTGGATGCTGAAACCTAACTTTGTGCTCACTGACATCAGTCCTGGTGACTTCGATAATGAGACACACAGTCTTCCTCAAGCACTTGCCCTATATCATATCATTTAGTGAAAAAGGAACAGTTTTTTCCCTAGGTTGTGCTTGTGGATACTCTGATGCATTTGGTTCAGCCATGTTTAGTCTAACATTTAATGGAGAACAGAAAGACCATTATGACCCAATGCCTTTGTAAAAGGAAACACTGCAAAATAATTCACTTCCTTAGACAGAACTTCCTATTTTTCCTCAGTCTTCTAAAGATCAAGGATGCACTTTTCAAAAGCACTCAGCGCTGGTCTGGTGGAGACTCCTTTGGTATCAATGAGACCCTTCTGATTCAAACTTACTGAAGAGCTGGGTGCTTATCTTCACTTGTCGTCACCATAACCAAATGTCAGTGATGACACAAAATTCTTCATCTATCCCTGAATCATTCACAATAGACACCTGAAGTGTTTTCTAACTGTAACCTCCATTTTCTGTTTTCCGATTTAAAATTATTCAGATTATTTTCAGCAACAGAAGACAGAGGCCCTCATATCTCTGTTGAATGTAAATAATTCGGAGCTAAACTGTGGAGTGTGTTTCTGAAGGAACACAGAAGAATTTGAAGAGACGTGGACCCTTTTACTTCAGATATCAAGAATGTGCTAGACAAAACCAGCAGAAACTAACAAACTCCCAGGGCAAAGCTCTCCAGGAAAATATGTGAGGATTAAAGAAAAGTAATTGTAAAAGGCTCCACATAAAATACATATTTTGGTCAAAATCCCTTTCCTCACACTTTAAGGCATCTGCTTATAGGTGCAAACACACTCAGTCCAGTGACCAGCCACTGAAGAGATTCCCAGATGTCTGAAAGAAAAATGCCTGACATTTAAAATATGCTCATTACTTTGTGACTTTTCAAGAGATCTAAAGTAAGCTGGGTAGGTAGGGGGGTAGCTTCAAATGAGAACTTGAATTCACAATGTAGCACATTGTATGTTTAGGGAAGTGCTGTACATTAACTTAATGACATTGTAAATGCATAGATTATCCTGAAATTATTTATCTGTACTTAGCAGGCAATATTTATTTACAAACTGCATTATTTAGTTGCTTATAAACTCTAGTAGTCAGCACAGTGACTGCCCTTTATGTGGCATACGTAACTTAGTTATTTTAGCTTTATGTGTCCCTCTCCAGGGCATACTGTTGATGTCTATACAGCACCCCCCTCTTTTTAACTGTTCTGTCTTTTGAGGTTAGCCTCAGTAACTGATTAACACTGGGCGTCTTGAATATACATTTTGGTTTAATCCATGTGCCCAAAGATGGGACAGACCATGCAGGTAGATATTAGCCATCTAGTTGTCATATGAATCACTGCAGTATATGAATGTGCCTAGATGAAACCAGTTCTTTACTGTCACTGACTGTATATTCTGAATGGCACTGCAGCATAGAGAATGGAGGTACTTACTAATAGGAATATGTGACTAATTCATATACTGAAAATTCATATACTCTGCTCAGCATGGCACCCCACCACTTGTGTTTTGTTTGCTTTAGTTGTCTAGTAGTAACAACAGGCAAAACTGCTGTCCCTGTTGTCTCTGACTTTACTGATCAAGTCCCTTAGCAGCTGTGTTGTCACTGATCTTTTCCATTCTGTCCTGAATTCCTGCAGAGCCAGTCTATTAACTGCCTCAATAAAATGTATTCAACCATATAAACTTTATTGAGATCTTTCCATTGGTGGATCCCATTAGGCCACACACCGTTAGAGGCTGGCAGGCCAGTGACAATCCCTGTGCTCATCAGGGGACAAAGCTAGCAGAACAAACATTAAGGACGATAAATTTGCCAGAGTCAACAGAGCAATATACCACATGGACACATTTGCTGTATCTCTGTGCTTTGAGTTCTGCTCTTAACATCTCTGGTAGCAAACAACATACTAGAAACCTTGGTTATCTCCAAGAGCATACTAGCAATGCTCAGTTAAAGGCAATCAGCACAGGGGGAATGAAACTGAGCTAACCAAAGGAGCTTGTGCTACCTAAGCTGGGCTAACCACACCAGAGGGAACATTCAGCAGATATAGTTAAAACTTTCTCTGGTGACAGCTCAAAGGACTGACAAGCAGCTGCTGCTTAACACAGGTGGTCCTCCAATAAAGGTAGAGCAGACTGGCATTCCAGATATTTCGGGATACTTTGGGGAAATCAGTCCAGACAGGTGGTTGCCCATGAAGGCTACTCTCCTGTACAGCAGGCTTTGCCAAATGATGTAAAACAAACCCCACATGGATATTCTTAATAATGGCCACAAAGTGTCTGGGTTTCATAGTGCTGTAAAACCAGCTTATTGCATCGGCTGGCAATAACAAGAGGGATGGTTGTGTGGCTAATACATGAGCCAAGCAATATCGAGGTCTTCATTAGTTCCATGACTGTACCATAGAATTTTCTGGGAAGCTTTGGTGACTTCATTCAAACAAAGGGTAGGAGAAAGTGGGGCCTGGATATACTTTTCCTATAAGATTCATGCATGCATGTTTTTGAAAATGAATCTCTTACACAAGTAAAAACCTCATGAGATCTCATCATGAAACCCATTCTTCAAAAGCTTGATAATACATGTAGAAATGTTCTGCTGGAGAGAGTGCCATTATTATTTGCATATGGAATAGTGGACAGAAGGATTAAGTGACCTGCTCAGTACCATTCAGTTTGTATCTTTAGCACAGACTGAAACAGAACCATCCTGACAGTAACTGCTGTGCCTTGTGATGTAAATAGTGAACACAGTGACAATGTGATGTGAATAGTGCGCACTGTGCTGCTGCCCTTACCGCTGTGCTGAGGGGTCAGCACAAGACCTGTGCACCACTGAATCTCTCTAATCTCTGGTTTTAAGTGTCAAACAGGTCTCTGCTGGTTCTCTGCACAAAGGTACATTTCACCTTAAAAAATTTGGCAGCTCAATCAAGAACTCAATGAAAGACTGAGTTTTACTTCCCTGCTGACAATCCACAACAGCATAGCCATCCTGTTAGTCAAACAGTGAAGTCCTGCCCCAGAAGCTGTACTTGAGCAGCTTGTAAGGCATGGATGAATCAAGAAATATGCAAAACAACCAACCTGTAGCTGTGCTGCTGCTGAAAGCATCTTTTGCCTTGCTTGAAGTGCTGTTGATGAGGACACGGATATAGACATATTCTGCCTTAGCCATCTGATATCATCCCACATGCAAGACAACTGAAAAAATATATCCAGTTCAATCAGGTTTTGTTCTCAGCATTTTACAAAAACAGAAATGAAACTAAAAGCATTTTGGACTTGGGAAAACATGTAGCTATTGCTCATTTTGAGTGTCTGCGGGTGGCAGTGACTTGCCTAGATAAACATGAAACAGTCTGAATCAGACACAGACGGTGTTCTGTAACCATCATGCACATATTTCAATTGCTTTTTGGACTATTGTGTAAAAGTGATTTACTGGTTTTTTGGGCTATAAGAAATAATGTGAAGCTATTTTGAATGATGGCGTGGCCATAATACCAACTTTGAATTTTCTAGGTATTTCTTTAGGCTTTTCCTCTAAATGTCCTTAAAACCTTTATGTACCCAACCAGCCATCACTTGTGTAGGCTTACACATTTAAGAGTTAATTGTGCCACTGCCTGTGACCTAGTCAGAATCTAACCCATATTAATGGTTTGTTAGCTTTTTAATGACATCAATTCATATATTAGAATGATTAGCTAAGGCCTGAGCTTTACTAGCAACAAATTGGTAGAAGCAATACATGAAATTAGGCTCCTGTTACCTTTGTGAACCACAGGAAATCCTGCATAACTGAGCTACTGTGAGAGTCATCAATTTCCACAATTGGGATTTGATCTTCATTGGTTACTAGTAAATTGTCTTTGTAAAAAAATATAACAGATAAGTAGAGTCCCCTGAAGAAAGAAGGAAACAATTATTAACACCTTTCATGTCTATTCACATCCATGCCAAATTTCAGTCAAAGAATCGTAGTTGTTAAGTTCTGAGAAGACAAATCTAATCATCTGGTCTTAACTTCTGTGCTATGTAGATCATGCAGCTTCAGCCAGTGAATTCTGAAACCCATTTGGGAAGCTTATCACGTTAGATGATGTGAGACTACAGGAATCTAAGAAATTATGAATCTGTACAAGTCACTGACATCAGCTCTAGTAAGGATTTTGGCAGAGTAAACAGTACACAATAGAGGCTTTATGCCCTTTAGAAATCAGAAATTTTACTACAAATTTTACTTTTTATCATTAATGGGCTTAGTTCTGCCCTCCTTTGCTTCACAGAAAATCTAAAGTAACTCAATGGAAATCAGGTGGGTTATTATGGATTTACATTAGTGTAATTGAGTGTAATTTGGCCATCATATCTCAAAACTGTTTATAGAGATCATTCCTTTCAATATTTACCCTTGCAATTAGTTACATACATTAAGTAGCTGCCTTAGGGAATTTAAACGCTCTGGAGAGCTCTTCTGAAAGAATCAAACTCTTATCAAAATGCAAAGAAGAAAAAGCAACTGAACACTCCTGGCAACGAAAAAAGAAATAACCCAGCATAAGCAACTTCCATGTGCTAAAAAAAATCATCACAGCTGAGAGTTTGTTTGAGTCACACTGGGTTGCAAACCTAGCTAAAGATGTTGGAGGATTCTAGATGTGTTGCTTGCTTATTGCCAGTGGGCTATTAAAACATGTTACCTGAGCTCTGCATTTTATATTATGAATGAAATAAATACCAGAGTTTCATTACTGAGCAGCAGCAGCAGGGGCAATGCTTCCAAAATACCTCCAAAACTGCACTTTTGTTTAAACAGAATATCTCACTGTTACAATTCAAATCCAACAGTAGCAATGAAAAACTTCTGTTGATTTCAGTAGGAAGTGGAGCGTATTTTCCTATGAGCTGCACCAGTCTTACAGGCTCTTATCAGGTTCATTCTGGTCAATTGCTGTTTCATTGGCAGTGGAATATGCACATATTTTTCTAAGGTGCTTTTTACTACAAGAGCAACAACTGCTAGCTAAACCTTGATACATCTGGGAGATAAAATGTATGACAAACCGTTTCAGAGTCTTCACAAACTTGTTTGATGAATGGAAAAGGTGCTTCAAGCTTCTGGAAACTGATTGCTTGCGACCAGCATTCTGTAGTTTAGAGCTTTCTAAAATGGAAAAGAAAAAGCAAAACAAACCCAGCACTTCAGTTCCAGTTCGTGTCTCATAAAGAGCCTTTGTCTGTTGAGCCGCAACACTAAATTTCAGTCAGGGCCCACTGTATTCCTTTCAAAAGACAGCATTTAGAAACATGCTCAAATACAACCTTTTGCTTGTATATTCAGTATCTCAGTGATATGTAACAATAAGTAAATCCTTTACTTGCAGCAAACTTGGACTTGGTGAAAATATAGCTTGAACCAGAACTGCATACTCTTAATATTCAGAACGGATATGAATTCTGCAAGTGGTCTCAAAAACCCAGGAAGATATTTGAACCATCAGTCAGCATTTTAGGGTGTTGTAATTCCTTAGTTTCTGTCCATACATAACTTAAGCTTCTAAGTACTGAATAACTGGCAGTCACTAATACCACATTATCACAGTCTGACCTGAGTGAGAGCTTTAAGGAAACAACTAGATAGACCCTCATCTTTCTCTATATCACATTAAATGCATGTGCCTTTGCTTGGTTATTCCCCCTCCCCCCCATCAAAACAGCTTCCACTCACCTGTATTGTTTCAGAGCTTTCATTTGCTCCCTAGTGATCTGGAACCCAAGGAAGAGGTGTTTAACTCATTTGCTCACTTCTTGTAAAGCTGATACCTGCTGTGTGCCTGCAAGGATCTCTGGACCAGCTCTCCCAGCATAAGAATTTTATAAAGTCAAATCTTTTGCCTCATATTGTAAAAAATGTGGTGAAATTTTTATTCACTATGGTATTTTTCACTTTGATGATTTTTACTTTGTGTCTTTCCTTCTCTCGCGCATGGCCTGAGCTTCTTTGTAAGCCAAGGAAAAATCTTCCAGTGGGAACTGGAGCTCCCAAGCTCTGTGGAACAGCCGTGTCCACCTGCGTACCTGTGAGCAGATTCTGGAGGGTATGCCAATAGATGGCAGTCAGGAACACGCAGGATTGTGTAATGTAAAATGTATTGTCAGTTGTTGTCAGCTTGCGGCATTTAAAAGATAAGGGTGCTTAAAACTGTTTGGGATTCTTTTGCATTGTCTTTTGCAATGTTCCTCCTATCTAATGCTGTTGCAAGAGAAACAGATGAAATATTTGATTTAAAATAAGAATTAATTCTTCAGATATTTACTGTAATCTGAAAAGAAAGACAAAAAGAAAAATGAAACCATTTTCCAGGATATGACTTGATTTGGATGAAGCACGGATACCCATCCAGCCTGAAGTGTGAAATGTGTTGAGGGACACCCTTCTCCAGTGGGGAAAAAATACATCTCATGAAGAACCATTTGCTGAAAGCTGCTAATCAGTCTGCTTAGGTGTTTTCAGAGTAACATATTTCCCACTTATCTTCAGTGCAGAATAGGAGGTGTCTGTCTGTGTCTCCCGAGTGAGTTCTAAGTTTGAACATTTAAAGAACATCTAAATGTGCTATTGTCAAAACCCCATCTGTGGAAGTGCTCAACATATTTTAAATGATGAATAAATTTGCACTGTAATTTGCACATTGAAAACCACAGAAAGAAGACACCTTGTTAGCAATAATTACCACTTTGCTGAACAGTAAGTACAAAGAGAACAAGGTTCTATTGGGGGTGAAATCATACACGATGTATGAGACTTATTAGATCATCAAATCCATTGTGTTTCCAGTGTTAACTTGTTCTCCGTGGCATATTCTCCACTGCGCTGTTCAGTTTAGGTTTAACAGACTCATCCAAAGCCGTGACTGCTCCTTTGATGCACTGATCTTTGATTCCTCTTCCTTTTAAAAAAATCCATTTGTTTTTCTATCCATATCTCCTCAGATAATTTCTATTTTACTGTGAACTTTTTTGGTACATCACAGTAATGGAGACCAAATGATACATGAAACCTCCTGTCTTGCCGCTTCCTTCTTCCAAGGTTAGAACCAATTTAGGAATACAAATTTCATTCTCATTATGCAATTTTTATTTTCTTCTCTATTGCCTCCATCTCTATGGAGGGAATGGAGGAAGAAATTGCTGAAGGTAAAGCAACATAATTCTTTATAAAGCACCCAGAGCCTGCAGCATTAAAATAAGAAGGCACATTACAAGTGAAATATATGTTATTGGGCTGTTCAGTGGTTTGGGTTCAGTCCACAGCTTTGCAGAAGCCAACAGCAAAAGAAATAGTGTAAAACTAGATGGAGACTGTAAACTCTCCTACATTGTTATTGACTTGTTTTACAGTATAGTCTGTCTAGAAGCCAAAAACCATGGAGCTGAGATTAGGAGATAATTTGGATCTACAGGAAATAGAACTTTGTCTGCTCTTTAATTAACTAATAAATAACATAGAGTAACCTTTATAGAAAAGCACCAGTAACAACATTAATAAATGATACAGCGATAGAGCTGTGAGCTCTTTTAATAGATACTCAGGAGTGAACAGATAGTGGCTGAGATTGGAGAATTTCCAGTGGTTAGATTTAGATCAGAAGCATTCAAAGCTGGAGTAGAACAGGCAATTAACTACAACATTAGCAGTTTTTCTCTTCTCAGGTAGAATATATAAATGCTTCTTTGCAGTTCGCTTCAATGCAGGAGGTACTTAAAAGAACATAAGTTGGCTGTGGAAGAGTACGAACGACTTTGCATACTCAGGCTGCCAGCATGCATCTGGGATCTCTGCTCTGGAGGAATGTCTGTTATGCCGTGCCATTTCTCTGAGTAGGAAGCTCATCTGGAATTCTTTGTCCTATCACTAGACAAGCGGGTGCCTCTTCTCAAGTGGGGCAGATGTGAAGTATATGGAAATGGAATTACCTCAGTGCAAAATCATCTGAGATCTCAGCCCCACAAATCAGAGGGCATGTGGAACGGCTAAATATCATTTAGGGTGACCCTGAATAAGGAAGTAAATTAGCACAAGATGAGGTAGATCCCACTGAAATCCTAGCGGAGGGCATAAAATGGGGTTTAGAGTTTTCACTAATTGTGTAACCTTATGAAAAGGTATCCAATAGCTGGAAACTTCCAGATGAATGCAAGCGCAATTTAAAGCTGAACATTTTTAATGGCTCAGACAACTGACACTGGGATAATATGCATGGAGACATAATTCCACACAGAAGTTAAAGGCATAAGTAGTGGCCAGACACCTAAATAGCTCGAGACCTTGATAGATTCTGTTTTACCTCACCTCAAGGTGAGATGTCTTTCACAAGACAATTCTGTATGTCATGAAGAAGCTCTTAGCATGACAGTCATATCATTGGGAGGTATGTTTTGGATTACAAAGTCAAGAACAACAGCTGAAATTGTAGCTTTTTTAATTCCCTAACTGAACTTCCCAGTCTATGGCTTGGTTCTCAAGCCTGATTTTGTCTTTTCTCACAAATAATTGTAATCTAAACTCTTTAAATGCCTGGTGGAATCAAAGAGCCTTCTCTTTGTTAAATGCAATAAAACTATGTGCTCTGCTTGTGAACCAAATTATGATTAGAGCATTTTTATTTCACCTCTGACTTGTCTAGTAAAATACATTTCAACCAAATTTCAGCAGGAAACTATCTGGTAAGCATTTTACTGAAGAGCTGGGTTCCTTTTGTAATGAAGCATCACACAATTACTTAATCCACTCAAAATTGTTTAGGAAGAATGATCTACAAGAAAATACTACTTAAAAAATACATTTGAAGTGTTGCCAGGACATACAACTGTAGTAACTCAGTTATGATAGTCTGTAGCATGGTATTATGAAGACAAATGGATGACTGTTGTTTGTAATCATCAGGGTTTTCCAGAAGATTAAGCATATGAAAGCAAAGCTTCCTAAGTAATTCCCTAGGAGATTTCATCATATCACAGAGCAGGTTCAAAAGAAACAGCTGATCTAATTCCAAAAGCTCTTAAACTCACTGTACATTCCAATGTATTCTTCCTGGCATTTCTGCAAGCTTGTTTTCTCTAGCCGCTGCAATGCAAAGCAGAGGGCAAAAGGGAGGCTGCAGTGTGAAGCCTGAATGAGCAGATTTGGGCAAGAGATCTGCCTGGAATCTGGGCAATTCACTCCTCCCAGGTCACACTGTAGCTCTAGCACACAGCCCAGCTTCTCCAGCTCCAGGGTGTTTTGAGGCTTTTGCCTGTGTTATCCAAGTAATGTCAGATCCCTTTTACCCTCATTTTTTATCACAATCCTCTGCATTCACCCTCCACTCTCCTTCAACCAGCCTGAACACCATAGGCATGATATCTTGCAGAGTAATCGCATAGTGAAAAAACAAGGTGCCAGGACACCAAGTCTGAGACCAATCTCTGTCTTTACCTAGCTTTTATTCATGCAAAGCTGAATTCTGCTCTTATTTATAAGCCACAGCAAATCAGTGATTGTAAGCAGATTTAGGGATACTCTACAAACAATGTCCAGCTATTTATATCACTGAAACAAATGAAGAAAACAGAGGTTAGAATGTTAACATCTAATCAAAGAAGAGAGGTAAAGAGAAGCATGGTAAGGAATGGATAAATGCCTGGGCAGGTCCTCAGCTTGGGTATCACAGCATATCCATGCTGACTTCTATCCTTGTCAGTCGAATCATGCTAATTCACAGTAATGAGGAATGTGTCTCTGGCCTCTCTATTATGTGGAGTGAAAGCCATTATTTGTTTTTTTCAGACATATACAGTAGCTTATCTGAGATCCTTGATTAAACTCCTCAGATTTCACTGCGATTCACCAGGATCAAATTTCAGAGTCAAAGTGGTGTCATAATTCTTAATTTTCTGCACACTCTTTGTCTTGATTCTTTACCAAATTACTGAAATACAGGGGATTGACATTACTCATATATTTAAGGCAAGTTCCAAAGGCCTTTCTATTGTATTACAATCCTGATTTGTCCAAAATATACTACTGTGTAATGCTAGCATTACAAGCAATTATGAGATTTTTACTTGGTTGGAGGCAAGGGCGTTGCGCAGGCTGACTCCACAGTGTAGCACTGTCACATGTAAGCTCCCACATCCTCCTTCAGACATGCAAGTAAATGTTCTGAGCTAAACAGATTTTCTATATTGTTGTTATTTATTATTTAAGGAAAAGGAGTTAGGAAATCAACAACAGAGTTGTCTGTGCTCCGCTTTGAGACTGGGGTTGATTTCTGAAGCAGTGGAATTTTATAAGAACCAGGCACTGGTGTCAGATTCTCAAAAGAAAGGCTTTTCTGCATGTTGTTTGTAACTGCTTCTGTTCTGCTATGTCAGTAAAACAATTTCTACTGGGAATATTTTCTGATGTTCCATCACTTTTTCCCTGTTTACTAGGAAGGTGGCCTGAAAGACCAGAGATGTGCGCTAACTTCAGAAGGGGAAAACTGTACCATGGCAAAAAAGACTCCTTTAATAGCATGAAGAACTATGTAAGAGATGGGATACATCATCTGTATTTTCAGTAGCAAGGCCACCTGCAAGTGATAATGCTTGTATGAATTTTAATTAGAGAAACAACATTTTCCTGCAATATCTCCTTTCGTTTTCCAAGCAACACAGCTGAATACTTTCAGTTGCTATGGTTACAGTGGGTTGTTGCAGACTGTGGATCATCATGATAGTGACATATTTGCACGTAAAGAACAAAGGCTGCATCATTCCGTTTCAGCCTGACGATTTTAGCCCTAAGTATTTCTATGATTTTAAATCACTGAGCGCGGCTTGACATAACAGTCACACTACGGGAAGAAAAATTAAAACTTCATGGTAGTTCAACTTTTCAGTTTAAAATAAGTTCCTTTGCAATGAAGCATTATTCCAGTTAGAAGTTTATTTTAAGAAAATAAATAGTACTTTTCAACAACCCATATAGAACAGGAGTTTTTATATATGCTTTAAAAAGAATACCAAGCTGTTGCCTTGGCTCTTGAGCTGTTAAAGGCACAGTCTGTTTCCCATGAATGAAGAGCAAAAAGCTGGCTGAGATTCGAACTCTCTCCTAGTTTTGATCCATTCTATTTGGAAATGTAGCAACCTTATCTTCTCACTGCATTGTGCAAGTATTTTTCATTGGCATCACATCCACTGGAGTATTTAGTGCCTTCCATTTGGAGGCAGCCAAGTTCCCTCTTTTGATCCAAAACAGTTGTTAAGTCTCAAAAGTACTTCTTTGTATAAAAAAATGAGGGAGATACTTGAAACATTGTAGTGAAATCCCGTGTGAAACTGATTTGTAGGAAAAACCCCAAATCAATAGGTGTGTAGGGTACAGAGGGAGAAAGGCTGTGTCTGTGCTTGCATGCATTGTAGCTTTTGGATGTTTTCATCCAACTAATTTCAAGGGTTAAGAGCAAGATAGTGCACTAAAGTGATTCCAGATGGGCCAATATTAATATCTTTCTTTTCCTGATGAATGAGAAGGTATGACCTAGTTAGAAAACTGCTAAAATTACAGGCGCCGCAGAGGCTTCAGCTGGTGCCCTACCACATAGATATTCATCCTCACCTCTGCAATTATAATGCTGATGAGCTGCTCGAACCTGCTGAAGGAGGTGTTCCAGGGCCTCTGTGTGTCCCCTGCGCCGAGGTTCTCTCCCACTGCAGTCTTTCCAGTCTGTTGAACAAAGGAAATAAACAGAAATGAAACACAAAGGTGCAAGAGAAGGTTTTAAAACATTTTCTTGCCTCTGATACTTCTTGGCTTTAGAGGATTTTTATATGTGGGCATGCAGTAAAAAGTGGCAGTTGTTTGTAAGTTCACTGGTTTTACTTATATGATAAGGTTCCTTTGCCTTGTGCCAGTTGGGTAATTAATCATAATGATTATTAACAAAGAGCTCACAAATCAGCTCCTAGAAGCTCCTTTAGTGACTGACTATGGCTACTTCTCTTCAGTACGTAAATGGCCTCTGTTGCTGCAGGGTCAGAGCTGCTCTCAGCCCGTACTGCACTGACACTCTTGGTACCTCCCCAAGATCACACTGCTGCTCTTCTGCTTGAGACCCTGGGAGGCTAAATGACTCCCTACAGTTACATAGGAAACTGATTGCAGAGCAGAGAAAGAGCATCTTCCTACATCCAGAGCGAGCTCTGTATCCAGAGAAAAACGCTCTGAGTGAAATCGCTTCTGAAAACCTGCTCTCAGCAGAAACTTGAGCAAACGCTGGCGATTCCTGCCCTGAAGCACACGCTCTGCTCAGCACTGCACTCGTGAGGCAAGAAACTGCGACTTCTGTCCCACATACCTCCAACCTACAAAAGACTTTGTTTTCACTCATTTGCTGCTTGCTACAATCTCAGTCTTCATTTTAAAAAGCAAACAATCTTATCACAAATAGGAGGATGAAGCTGTGTGTTACAGAGGAGCTTTGTAATTCCAGACTTGCCTATTTTCTTACTTCCCTTATTATAAGAAAAAAATATTGCCCTGGTTTCCTGACTCAAAGTAATGGTGGATCAAGGTATTAAGAGATCTGTCTGCAAGGGAGACATGTTTCCATCTTGCTGGCATAGAGGCTATGTATGCATTCACAGCTACCAACAGTTTGCTCACTCACTAAATATACAGATCTAGTTTCTAGTGCAAGTTTGGAGTCAAGCATTCCTTCCAATAGGCTCACTATGCCAGGGATATAAATATGTATTTGCTGCCATTTAATGGAGCAGCTACAGTAAGCCCCATTAAAGGGTGGAAAGAGAAGACATTTACTATCCTGATAGCCTGTGGGCAGTTTTAACAGCTGCAGAGAGGCATGTTGTATGCTATTGCAGAGATCAAGGGCGGACTGCATTTATAGCTCTGTGGGGGGACACCAGTTCTTAGATCCCCTGTGAGCAGCCAACCTCAAAGTGCTTTGGTGTCATCAGACTGGTAGAGTTTTGAACAACCTCATGATTCCTCTGATCCAGAGGCTTCCAGACTTTTTGGTACTCCAGATTGCTGACACCCTTAAACGTGACATGGAAATCAGGCCAGCATCCCTCACGGTCCATCACTCGTGTGCCAGTGAATAGGCCTGGAAACGTCACTACCGGCTGTGAGTTCACAGACCAGCTATACAACACTGGCCACCACTTTCCGGGCTACTGTGTATGTGGAAGAAATATGAGAACAGAGGCAAGCATTGACTGTCATGCTACACTGCTGAATCTCAAGGATGTCAGTTTGATGCTCTGGGATTGGTATGGATCAGGATTAAGCCCTGAGGCTTTAATTTCCTTTGCATATTCTTCTGGCTGCCGTTACAGGCAGCTTTGTAGAGTATTAATGTATTCACATTTAATTTTTAGCTTAAGGCCCTGTTTTGTTATGCAACACTGGTGTAATTTCAAGTTGCTGCCTGCTTGCCAAGCACAAGTCTGCTAGTTTTCAAAACCAGTAGTGAAGGCAGTCATGTGGGCAAAGCAGTTCTGCCCCCAGTAACTGCAGTGGTAAACAGCATCTTGTCTTTCAAGCTAAAATTCTGATGTTATTATTACTTAATGAAAGAATTTACATTTAAACTCAGAGGGTCTCACTTGCTGTGAAGCTTAAGCTACTAAGGATTCTTAATGAACATGCCCTTTTCTTGCCAACTATCTATATGCATTGAGCTAAGTCTGCCTAATGCTTCTGTGTTCATCAACAAAGAAAACATACATATATAACCATGAATAAACATTTCTCTTTGCCATAAACTCATAAAAAATTGCACATATATCAAATGATGCTCCTGCTTTCCTACAGGGAAATCCATAAGACTTGTTACCTTGGCTACCTTTCAGAGAAACACCCCCACGGTGATTGTCCCTGGCACTTCAGAGTCACTGAGACACAAAACATGGCAAATGAGCTTAATTCTCTGTATAGTTTATGTGTTGATCCACTGAAATCTGCAGGAGAACTTCTGCTACATCCCAAGGCTTTGGAACTGGCATGCATGGTCAGATTTCAGGTTAATAACAGTGGACAAGAAATAGACAGGGAAGACAATGCAATATGCTCAATCAGAAGTGTGTATCATACAAAGATACAGCCTTAAATGCCACCTGCCTTGCCAGGGGTGCCCAGGGCTTTGGGGTTATTTAGCTGAGTAACTACCAGCTACTGCAGAAGAGTCTGCTTCTCAGCTGCGGTAAATGTTTGAGTTGTGGGGTCCAATCCTGTATAGATATACCTGAGTATAGTCAAGGTAATTGCATGTCACTAAGTTACTCAAAACAACTCCGAAGTAGTGAGTTATCTGTGTAGCCAAGAGCAGAATTTTGTCCCAGGATTGTAGCACATTTTTGTTCCCAAACAAAATATTTCTTTAGTCTTGTTCTGGTTTTATTCTGGGATAAACAAGAGCAAAATTGAAGCAAGATGGGCTAATGGTACTGCAAGAGCCTCATTTATCCAACCTTCTCCATTATGAATAGGTACAGCTTGCTTTATTTCTTCACATTAGCATGCAAGGTTATTAAATTGTTATGTTAGCCTAATAAAAACAAGTGCTAATGCAATAAAATGAAAAGCCCCACTTTGCTGCATTATCAATCCAAGGGAAGCTGTCATATGCTGAGCCAGTTTGGCAGTGAACACAAGTCTGGAAAAGCAACCAACAATACAATGTCATTATAATACATTAAAAATTACAAATGAAAAATCATAGTCCTAATGGAGTCTGAGAAAACCTGCCACAGGTTTGAAAAGAGAGAAAGGCTTTTGGACATGTCTAGACCATTTCAGTGTATACAGGCTGGATCCTATCAACATGTGTGTCCACACTAGAGTGTATTATACACAGGATGCTATAAGAATGGTCCAGTGAATGGGATCTATAATGCTACAAGGCAGAATACAAAATTACATATGATATTTGTGTTTTGCTTATACAAGTTCAGATTCACCTTTTGATCCATTCATGTACAGAGAAATGAGTTTCCATATAGGAGAACTCTATTAATAGAAATGAAGGTTTAAATATTTCTCATTTTTTCTTAAGTATTAGTGACTAGATGACAGTATTCTGTAAAAGGACTGGAGAAGAATAGCACAAAAGACATGTAAATGTACGGAGATGATTACTGTGATTATTTCTCAGGAGTGGAAGGAGTTGAGTTTTATTTATTTATTTATTTATTTCACTCCTAGATGACATTTAAATCATCCACAGTGGAATACTTGTCTGTTTCTCTTATTTGAAGACAGAGTATGTTTACAAATATACATCACTCATCAAACTAGGAGGGCAGACAAACTCAACCTACTTGAAGGAGAAGCATATTCAGGAGTAGATTTGCGTGGAGGTCCCCATCCTTTCATGTTGTAGGCTGAAACATGGACATAATACCTCTGGCCCTGCAAAAAAGAACCATACAAAAATAAATAACAAAAATGAAAATGATCGCCATCATCGTATGTGGTCGTGGAAAAAGCAGAAGAGAAAGAGCTGTAATTTTAGCTGCTGGTCATCAGAGTCAGGTCTAGATCTTCCGAGAGCCTTTGATGTGCACTAAGATTATCCTGTGATCTAGAAAACTGCATCTTTCCCTACAGCCTTTTCTGATCTCCCCTAAGATGACATAATCCAGTTCATGCTGTCTGTCTATTCCTTTGTGACTTTCAGATTATAGACATATGATGTTTAATGACTGGAACTTGTTGCTGAAAGAAAGGCACTCTACAGTTACTGCCAACAGGCATAGAAGCAAATAATCAGTGCCTTTGTATGACTGGGGAGGCAGGAGACATTGAAACCTGAGTGAGTCCTTTGGCACATACCGTTCTGAGACCTGTGATGGTGCACCTCAAAGACTGAAGATTATCCATAATTATTTCACCAGCCAAAGGAGAAAAGTCTTCTGAACAGCTCCAGTCCACTGGGGAACAAATAGCAGGAGAAAAATCAAATACAAGTCCAAGCAAAGATATCAAAGTACTTGAATCAATCACAGGTTAACTTCTCTCCAAGCAATTTCTCACTCCATTTAGGTACTAAAAGTCATGTTTAACAATAACATTTAACAAAACTTCACACAATAATTAAACTATATCTCTGTGCATGAGAGAAAAAGCAAAATATTGCTCAAAAGCTTTTCAGGAAAGAAATGCACATAATCACAGAATTGTTAGGGTTGGAAGGGACCTCTGGAGATCATCTACTCTAACCTCATACACTGCAATACAAACTACATTTAGTCAACATTTGCCCTCATTTAAACAATTTCCTTTTAAAGAAAGAAGAGTAGTGGAAAAGAGTAGCTAAAGGATTTGGACCTGCTAATGCCATTTGGCAGTTTATACACTCAAACCAACAAAAAGGGCTGTTTTGCAATTGGATCTGCATAGGTAGGAATGGGCAGAGAGTCCTTTTGGCTCCACAGGTCCACAAGCTTTCATCACCTAACCCTGGCTAATTTGTATAGAAATATCCTCCTTGGACTGGATCCGACACTTACTGAAGTCTCTTCATTGGTTTCAGTGGGTTCTGGCTCTCTTGTCCAACCCTGATGCTGCTGTGGTCACTGAATTTACAGAGCTCCACAAGGATCTATTATGTTGTATCCACTTTTAAAGGGAAATAAGTGGCATTGGGCTGACACATCCCTCCTAACCTATTGGGCAGCCGAAACTGCAATGGGTACCTTCACCAGAGTGCTCCCATCAGCTCCTATACGACTCATACAGGATAGTCCTGCTCTCAGTACTCTCTCCAATGCTTGCAAAAATGAATGTGAACATAAAATAGTATCAAATAGACCACAAAAATCTACTCGGGGATTTTAAGAAGGGAACCTATGCAAGTGGGGAACTGATGGCTGCAAGTACAGAACAGCCTCTTTTTCTTCAATTATGCGTTATTAATGACAGGTACCATGATTAGAGTTAGGATTAATCCTGGAGACATACCTCTGGGATTTAGTAACTTGCACCTTCACACTCAAACTCACGAAAACTTCTCAAAACTATCGTGAAAATAATCTCTTATTCTACTGTAGCTATGGGAAAAATTCTGTCAATTTTCTGGATTTCCACCAAGGAAAAGAATTCAACCCAAAGCTTTCCCTTTAAGTTTCACAACACAGTTTATAGATACCTTTTGTTTTGCATATTTGTTAGTATTAAAGTCAATAATTTCGCCTGGATCAGAGGATAAAGGTATTTTAATTTCAGCATGTGGAATTTTCATCTTCTGGCTGCGTCGCACTGGTATTTTCACGTTAAAAGAAAAAGGCTTCGCAGAATTTTGTGCTCAGTATATACATTTAACTGCCAACACATTTTTCTAAAGCAGCCAAGTATCAATAGCACAACTTATTTTTCCTTTCTCTCCTAATTGCTCCTTTTCTGTGATTGCAGTTTGTGAATGCACAGCATGTTCTGCAACATTTTTCTGTTTGCTGCAATGAAAAGGATATTGGTTTTGTCTATTGTCTTTGAACTTTTACAGTGTGTAGTTTCCTAGTTTTCCAAAGGTTTGAAATGCCTAATTACTGCCGCCTTAAGTGGAAGCTATTTCTGTACATTAGTATGAATACGAAGAGAATGTTATGGTACTGTATGGTAGTTTTTGTTGACAACTTAATTATAGGAATACTTCTAAGTACCTTTGAACTTGATGGCCTGTCAAATTTTCCATTGTAAACCATGATTTTCAGGGTTCATAACTCCACTGTATTAAATCATCGAGGACATTGTATACTTGCTGCAAACTTAGACATGTCAGTTTTCCAGAAGGATAAACTGGAGAAACCCTGTTTGAACTGCTGAACATGTTATCAACAGGCTTGCAGTCACTTCAGATACCATTCTTCTTTTCAAAGACAGGTTCATGTAAAGCAAGATCATGTCACTTAGGACAGGCTTTGGCAGCAAATCCTGTCTCCCCTGAAACCTCCAGCATGACTGAGTGCGCTGCTCAGCATGAGCAGCTAAGGTTGCACTTTAGGCAGCACAAAACAAAAAGCAAGGGTGACATAAGCAGCTTCAAGCTGCTTTTGTGCTTCCCAAAGTTTCACTCTTCTATGGACTGAAGACTACCCAAACATAAACTGGAAATTCAGGTGGTATATTTAAATTTGGGTAGCTTACACAAATAAACATTACAGCCCTATTCTTGATGTGGGTCTCTTCAACCAATCCTCTCGTATTCTGGCATTTGGAAAAAGAGCTCCTAATGTTTAGAGTTTGCTGCCTGGAGAGGAATTCACTACCTTAATCTAAACAGGATTGCAATCCTGCAGATTTGCCAGCAGGTGTATAGAAGGAACATCATGGTACTAGCATTAAGACTAGTAACAGCATGGCAGTTTGTTCTCAGAAATGACCAAGGACCACTGAGTTCAGAGAAAGAAGCGGAGTTACCAAGGGGAGAAAAGGCTGACATTCCCTTTAAAGCTCTCAGCTGAGATTTTAAAAGAATGAATCACAGCTTTGTCCTTATCTTCTAGGGCAAACTGTTGTCCCAGGTCACATCAGTGAAGCCTCATGTGCAGTACAAACACCCTCTTCCACTTGTGAGGTGACAGTAATCTCCCAGTTCATTGAGGACAACTACTTGCTAGGGAGAGGACCCAGTCCTTTCAGGAGGTGCTGCAAGGGATGGGTACCCCTCTGAGCCCCTTTACCAGTGAGTCCTTGCTGGCTGCTAGGCTGAGATTCAGCTGTGCTTCTCCTTACACAGCCAAGTGATGCCTTACCCTGTGGTGGCTGAGACCCATCAAATTGAAAACAGGAACATGGTATGGATCAGGTTATGGTTATCATTAAAATTGCGAATCTCCCTTTTAAAGGATGTTTACCAAACAAGATGGTTTCTACAAAGTTACTCAAAGTTCAGTTTTCAAATAGATGCATTTTAAACCCTCACATTTGGAAAACTCTTGCCCCTCATTTTTAATAAAAACCTCCATAACTGAAAAATAAATATTTTTCAAACTGCTGGCTTGGAATAGTGCCTTCTTTTCCCCCTTGTTTCAACGTACTACTGAAAACATTTTAACGGGATACACTGAAGCACTGCTATTTTTTGTCAGAATGTCAGTCTCTGACTCATGAGATCTGTCATAAGGAAACTCCTAACAAATTTTTGAATTTTTTGCTTACTTTTGATTTGAACATTTTTTCCCCCATGATTTTACCGATACAAATGAGAAGAAAATTCTGTGATACAGTTTTAAAGAAATGCAAATCAACTGAATGTATAACTGAAGTTTATATCTGCTGTAATACATTGCCAGGTGTCAGCTTTCTGCTGTAATGGTTGTCTAAGAATAATACATAATATCATACTATACTCATTGATTGGCTTTTAAGCCTTTTAGAAGGATGTGAATACCAGTGTTCCTATTTTATAGATGGGAAAATGAAGGCAAGGAGAAGTAGAGCATCTTATTCACTCAGCAGGTCCCAAAACAAGGGACAAACTCCTATGACTACTAAGTCGGTGTCCCTCACACTTTCTGGCTATGTGGGATACTCATAGCTCTTCCTGGTACCAGAACAATGCTACACAACCATGGTCTTACACTTGTGATTAACCTGGATCTAAAAATCGTGTATATACAAAAGCAACCCATCATGAAGATTTTGCTGAACCTTTGCCTTATTTCTGGGAGAGACTGCTCTGGTAGCAAACAAAAAGAATCAGCTGTTTGGGAAACTTAAGTACTTGGGACTCTGAGGTAGAACAAAAGGTGAGACAACCTCAGCCCTGGAAAAGTTGGATATAAAAATACTTAAGATGAAGAAAAAAATGAAATGATGAAAATGAAAGATGAAGAGGGCTCTTTATAAGAGCTCAGGAACAAGAGCTGGTCTTGTAGATTGTAGCAACTGTGCTGTAAAGAGCCTGAAAGCTGTTGGGTGAATTGAGGATGGAGCATGTTCCAGTCCTGTTCTGAACATCCCAAAGGGCTGCTTTGTTATGAACGCTGAATGTCTTTGCTGTTGCGGCTTTCCATCTGACACTTCACGTTATGTCAGAGCAGGTTTTTTTGTGTGTTTAATATATTGGTGACTATGTGCTTTAATGAAGGTGCCCTGTATTTCAGAGCGAGCAATGCACAGTGTGTTGCTGCGGTCGCCAAGATAAGTAGTAATTTTTAAATAAACAGCAGTATAAACAGTTACATAAAACTCATGTAAATTGCTGGCACATAATTTTAGACTGGCTTAAGTTATGTAACTTACTTGTGGCCAAGTTTTTGGGGTTTTTAATACTCAATTCATGCACTTTGAAATAAAAGGAGAAGTTTATTTTCACCTGTTTCTTTTCCATGCACTATCTCTCTGTTATACCAAGCTCACCTTACACAGCTTATCTGAGAGACTGACAGACAAGAGACAAAGTGAAGGCATAAAACAGCTCCTGACCCTGTTGTTGGTTTGTTCAGGAAAGTACCTTCTCCTGAGTCAAGTTAAAATCTCGAGCAACAGTAGAATTTGACACTTCTCTTGGTATTTACTTTTGCTTGCACTTAAATTACTCACTGAATTGCTGAGTTTAATTAGACTGAAGGACATAAGTTCTGCTCCTAAGTAGATGGGGTCTACAGAATAGTGTGCTGAGGTGGGGCTCTGGGCTTTATTCTTGCTTTTACTACTGATTGGCTGTATGACCTTGGACAAAGCATTACACCACTACAGTGCTTAACCCAGACTTAAACACAAAGATGCCCTCTCCTTCCCTTCCTTCCCCTACCCATGGCTAGGCTGAGAGATGCTGTGATCTTTGCTTGCATTGCCAGGGGCCTCCAAACAAATAATTGCATTCTTCAATAGCTTCCTTTGAAGTGCAAAACTGAAAGGGAACACTGACACACCAGAAACCACTTCATACCATCTTTTACTGCCTGCTCATTTTAGGAAATAATATTAATGGTTTATGTTCATAATGTCTTAGCAGCTTGATTTCAGGATATTGAATGCTGCCATTTGGGTGACAAAGATCAGGGTGTAAGTACCTAAATGAATATATAGAGGTATAACACAAGAAGAGAATCGAACACTAGTGAAAAGCAGGAATCAGTTTCTTGGTGTAGACAGCATCACCAGCTCAGATGGAGAACATTGACCACATACTGCAAACAGCTGCCTTGAGCTGCTCTTTCCAGCCTGAATTAAGTAAGGAACCCAATTTTTGCAGGTTTGGGTTCAGGCTCTGTTCATGTGTCCCTCATGTTTAGAAATTCTCAAGTCATACCAGCTGTAGGGAGTGCTGACAGAGATCCCAGCATAGCGCTTCCATTAGGAAAAACCAAATGTTTGGCACTGAGGAGTTTGTATTTTTTCCTATGAATTTAGTTTTTTGCATGAAGGGTATAAGCTGTCCACAAATGCACACTAACAGAACATCTGGAATTGGTTGCATTCTGCTCAAGGAGTATAGACAGGGATAATATGATATGATCCACAACATTTACAAAGGGAACAGGTGAACTTTCCAGTTGTTTGTTTATTTAAGGACTCTGGGATTTACTGCAATGCCTAAGGGACTTGGACATACTGCTGAGCAAATACTGAAGTTAAAACAGTGCAGTCATGGTGTGGGAGTAGGCTTTCTAGGTACTACTTAAACTAAAGCCTGAACTCCTACATGCTCTAAATACTAGCATTCATTATTTTGGATCTTATCTATTACTTCAGTTATTTCTGTAAACATATTCAAGGCTCTTTGTATTGGGTCAGCAGAAACATCTGAAGTAAATAAAGCACTGCTGTGTGAGAGCTACACATGGTCTTAAGGGCCTCTCATTAAAACAACGGTCAGAACAGCACCAAGAAGAGTACCAAGGCAGCATTCCTAGAGAGCACATCTTCATCTGAAACTTCTCTGGGTATAAATCTTCATGGTATTTGTTTCAGAGAATTGCCTTAATAACCAAATGCTTGATTTGGGGTAAAGCTTCTTCCCAAATAGCTGTGGGCTCCTTTACCTTTTACACCTGCTAATAATAACTGATGATGTTAAGTAACCTTTCTTGTGGCCCTGGTTTTGGACATTCCTTTGACCCAGGCCAGAATACGCTATTTTACATCTTGATGTTTATGGGAAGCCTCATGACAGCAGGCTGGGTGCCAAAGACACATCTTTGCTTGATCATGGTTTCACTAGTTCATCTTCTAGCATAACTACATTATATAAATGATTTATAAGATACCATTTTTATTGCATTGTAATAAAATTCTCACTAAGAGAAAATAAAAAAAAGACTGTTTTTTCCTCAAGCATTTAATCAGTGTTTTCTAAGTACTAACAATTCTTCATCTGCTTGTAATAAGGTCAAGCTAGTCCAGTACAAGAAAGAATTTCTTTCCTTTCTGTTAGTGAAAATGGCATTTCTTGCTAACATTTTATAACAGCTAAGAAAATGTGCCATGTGGGTGCATATTGCTTTCAGTGTGAGCCCATGGTTGAAAAGCTACAGTGGATTATAATAACAGCCAAGATTTGTTTCTCAGCCCTGCAATGACAAACATATCCTACTCTGGCTATGAAGAGAAAAGTGGGAGGAAATACATGTTAGAACTGTGAAAAGGGATTGGAGAATAAATGGGTTTCTTATGCAAAGGCTTCACATGATAGAAGGGTTTAACAGGCTTGGCTCTGATTCTGCATATTTCCCCTTCCAAGTGAGTACATTTTACTCATGTAATCTGTGTAACCAAAGCTGGTGGGAACCTTAAGAACGTAAGGACTACTCATCTGTGTGAAGCATGGGTTAGGCTCAGCTTCTTCCCAAACTAGAATACATTAAAATCTAATTAATGAAGAGCAGTTGGGAAAATGCAAACAGGAAAGTCATCTACCACAATGTACAAGACAAACCAGAACACTGCACAGCACCTAACGAACAAAGTAAATATCTGATGTTAATTCAAGTAATCAGTTTAATGGGATTTCCCTCCTCTTTCCCTGGTTCTCCTGTAATATACATTTAAAGAGGGACTTAGCTGCATAGATACCAATTAATCATATTTAAGGCTTTTATTTCTTTATGAACTAAGCCCTATAGTAACTTAAAGAGCTTTCACCTGTCCCCCACATTACACCCATGTGCTCGAGGCAGAACAGTCTCGATTTTGGGAATTTTTACTTCATTTATTTAATTTAATTTACTTCATTTATTCATTTAATTTATTGCCAATTAACACAAACATCTAATCACTTATTCAGAGAGAAAACATAACCAAACAAAAAGTGAACACCTTTCCGCCACCTTTCCCAGGCTCACCTGTCCTCTCCCACTCCCAGTTTCCCTTGTCTCCACTATGAGGCTGCACTCAGAGATGGGGTTTTCCATTACATTTAAGGGTAGCCAGGCTGGTTGTGACTAGCACCCAGCATCTCCTGACCTCCTCCTACACCGGTGACCCCTACTGACTCAAACCTGCTGTATATACCTAACAGAGTACTCAGGTGCCAGCTAAGCGGGTGCTCACATGTGAATGAGTGCTCAGATGGAGTTAATAGGCTGCTTGTGTGAACTATGGATGCTCATAGTAAATGAAATGGCTGTTCATGCATGGACTCATTGAGTTCTCACGCATAAATTGATTGGGTATTCATGCGTGAGCTAATTGGGTACTCATGCATGAGCACAGAAAACTGCAATTTATGCTCAATACATATGTAAAGGCCCACTTTCAAATTTGAGTTCATTTATCAGTTCTGTGGGTCCGTGACTTCAGACAAAGCAATATGCAGGGGAACCTTGCCACAATCCCTTTGAAGACATTCTGGTTTTGTTTAAGTCTGCAGTGAGGGAGCATTCCCAAACCCATGAATCAGAAGATCCACTCAGCCAGGAACCTTCTTCAAGCTGAAGGTCTTGAGCTCCAGTCCTGCCACTGACTACAAGAAGATCACCTCTTCTCTGCAATATCTATGAACTGGAAGCTGTAATACTTAGCCACATGCAAAACAATTCTAAAAAATCCTTATTTTTGGTAAGTCAAAGCGAATATAAAAGGTAAAGCAGTGTCTGGAATTCAGCAACATCATGATACAAGTCTTTTTTCTTAGACACCATGGGCAGACAAAAGCAGAGCCTCTATGTCTGGGTTTTCTTGTAGCTGTTCGTCTGAGTTGCTGGTCAAAATCCTTATAAAACGTAAAGCAGGAGGAAAGAATGACTGAATTGAGTAGCTGGTGTCTGATCAACTACATGAGTTAATTACACCATCACTTAATACGTGATTCATGTTCAAAGGTGGTATTAAATACACAGCAAACTTGAAAAATAGAAGTTCTTAAGTTTTCTGTTGTCCAACACATACTACAGACATTGACAGGAGCTAGAAATAGAAAGGTTTGTTTTAACATTTACACATTTCTGTACTTGCTAGGCATAAAAATAGAAGTCAAATTGCACAGTCCTGGTAGCTACCAAAATGTAATGTGCAAATAAAGTGCCTGGGAGACCTAATAAAATGCCATAAATGAACTCCAGTAAAAAATATCAGACCACACCTATTCAGCAGGATAAATTCAAATGGCTTACAAAGAAATGTATTCTCATTCCTTTTTATGGAGTAAGAACTGTTTTGAGGAAAAAAAGAATGAGTTTAAAAATATACAGTGAAACCTTGAATAATAAGTGAAAAGGATTTCAAGATCAAGCTGAATGCAGAATACTACTTAATGCCACGATAGACTGGAACAGGATCCAGCAGTGACACACCGGTTACTTCAGAAAGATTTGTAGGTATCAGTATTAAAGCACTACATTTTCAATTCTACAAGCAGTCATTTTCATAACTGGTTCTTCTAGAAATCAAAGAAATCACAGAGTTTTGATTTTCTAGCCTGACTCTGCTATGTGAGCAGCTAGTTGCCACCAAAGTGAGGAAGAAACCTGAAGATGTCATATATATGTGTTTAGGCCCCTGTGAGATCTACCTAACTAGACTAGCCAAATCTGTCAAGTCAAACCCACTGTACAGCACTATAAAGATCACTGCAGGAAGCCTGCTATGGAACAAATCCAAACTTGATCAAACATGACAAGTCAACTATTGACAGATAAATCAAATACAGAGTTACAAACCATATGGTATATGCTGTTTGTGGTGCTCACAGGGACAAGCAAAAGCCCACGCAAAATGGTAAGATTATTTGGTTGTGAAAGGATTACCCTGGAGAGTAAACCCCACAGAATCACACCAAATTGGCAGGTGGGTTTTGTAAAACCTCTGAGGTTTTTCACGCTGACACTTTCAATGGAAAGTTTTCATTGATTCAGTGAGGCGTCAGCTGAGAATCTCAAATACAGATAGTTTTGAGGTACAGAACATACATCATACAGGCCCAGCCTGGCAGGATTACTTAGTCCATGATCTTTGGTGCTGAGACCTTAAAAAAAAAGCAGCTCCATTCATCCTTTTGTTGAGACTTCCTGTGATAAAAGTGTCCTCTACTGGACAAAGGAACTTGCTCATAACCAACCCATGTCATGCAGCCATGTGAAAGCAACGTACCGTGGCTACTGCAGATCTAGCTAGGTCTGAACCAGTGATTTAAAGACAATTTAGATTATTCTGATGCAAAAAGTTCTGAAACGAACCACAGATTGCTTTGGAAGAAGGGAGCAGGGAACAATTTTTGTGTCAAGATTTAAGCAAGACATAACTCTTGCTTTCCTGATCTAAGCTGACGTGTTGGGTTTTTTAAAGAGCTACACTGACAGAGAAAATGAAAAATTCTTCTCCCCATCCAACAGAAATCCTAGAAGGCAGCTGGGCAGTGCTGGCAAACGTGGAATACTCTGCTGAAATAAGAAGCTAAGCAAAAAGGTAACAAGGACTGAAGTGGCCTAGACAGCTTAGCATCGTATCTGGAAAATAACTTGGCATCCCAGTGCACAGCTACATCCAAACAGAGAGATCAGCTCTGTTTGCTACATCAGACATGGCTCAGACTTTTTTTTCTCTCTTCCTTTCTCTTTAAACATAAATAGTTCCAGGCTCTTAAATAAATTATCTCAATTTTGGTTACACAATCTGTTTCATTTTTCCTCCAAAAGGGAATATAGATGTTTGTTTTACAAGTGTAAATAAAACATAAACAGAGATTTTCCATTGCATAGAGATCCTTTCCAGTAGGTCATGATCAGTGCTATGTCCATTTTTTTTTCTTATCCTGTACTTGGGGATCACAGCATTATTATCACTACTTCTGATGGGAAATGAATGAAAAACATAGTGCAGTAAGGGAAGGTTGTCCTGAACTTCTTCTCCATAATAGCAAAATAATAGTCAGATTTAAAAAGCATAGAAAATACATGCAACAAAATTACTTATCATTATAAATAATTTCGTTATGCTCTCTTTATGTGTAGGTGTTGCGTGGGACATGTGAATGCCAGAAAGGCTAATCAATGTGAGAATAGTTCTTAAAAGCCTTACAAGCTCTTACCACTGGCTCTGTGGGGACTGTTCCTAGGACTCAAGTGGTGTCTATCTGGATTATGGTGCTGCTGGGATCTTCTGCCATGAAGAGATTTATGATAGTATAGCTCTAAGATAAAAATACATCATGCAGTAACACTAAGACTGTAAGCAGAAGGTTCACCCTACCTTCAAACTGTGGCAAGTTATTTTGTGTATTAGTGTGGAAACTTCTGATTTTGTTTTCAAAGATGCAAAACCAAAGTAGATCTTCAGTACTTCCATGGTGGGATATGAAATTTGGATTTAGGGCATGATTAGCCAAGGGCAGGGGGTTTTCTTTTCAATATCACAGTGATGCTTCACATCCTTCCCAAAACTGGCTGGGGTGAGGTGTCTCTGGCTTTGAATCTTTCCTTAGCATGGAGCAGATTATTGCTATTATTATTGATTTATGTCATGCCTGTCTGCTTCCAGCCTCAAAACACTTTACTAAGTTACAATATACATAGGAATCATTTCACATCAGCCACCACCATGCTGTAGCCTTCTCTGGAGGGAAACTGAAGGGAGCCATTAGGATGGTGCCTGCAACATTAAACAACAATCCAGGAGAGGAAGTAAAGAATACTCTGGCTCCTTAAAGCAAGGGCTCAACAGAATGCAGCCACTGAGCTGCCATCCAGCTGGGACACCAAAGTCAATACCCATTCACCGTGTGTGGTTAAAATTAAATCTCCTAATGAAGTGAGATGGTTTTAGTGGTTAGAGAGTGAGTGCAAAGTATTATTCTCCTGTATTATTATTTGTAAGTTATACAGCTAACAAGGGAAAAGATCACACACAGGAAAACAGCAGACCGTTAGATAATGTTCCAAGCCCAGTTTCTAAATGACATTTGGGCACATAAAACTTTGGAAAAAGTATATTAAAAAAAAAAAAAAGAAAGAAAAAATGACACAGAAAAAAGGAATTGGCAGTTTCACACTGTTTTTAGGGAACTAAACTAAACTGATGTCAGTTTTTATCCCCTATAATTCAGGGCCAGAGAAAAGAACATTATTAGCTTCTGTTAATGAGCAGGTATTCCCTGAACACTGCTGCAAATGCTCCTGAATTTTAGTTTGCTTAGAGAAAGAAATGGTAAAGTATTCAGGGGAAAATACTAACCTCTTACTTGCTTCCCTGAATTAGCAAAGTACTTAGATAGTTTTCTGGAGGGGAGGTTTATATATATCTGACTAAAAAGATCCCCTCACAACGTTATCAAACTCTCCTTTCAGGGCTAGTAATTGCTAGCTGGTTCTAATCATTCTTGCAAGTGATCATTTGAAAGGTTCATTTTATGACCCCTCAAAGCAGCACAAAGAATCTCACTCCATAATGTAATAAACAATTCTACAAGCAGTGCTTAATTAATTCCCGAAAGTCACCAGAAGGAGCTATTAATGATCTTTCTTTTTATCTAACCATAAATATACAAGTCTCCTGGGATAAAGGATTTAAAAAGAACATTCTGGCAAAACTAACTGTCAAGTTGATAAAGCATAAAATGATCACCAGTGAGGGGAACTCGAACTACAGCAGCAATGCTGATTGGAACGTTAGGTCGGGTCGGACTACATTTCCCTGAATGCTGTGCTCACCAAAAAGAAGACAGAACTGACATGGTGCAAAACAGACTCAAGCCAAGTGAATACATAAAAGAAATACACTAAAAGCTTTAGAAAATGTTTTTGGAAAAAACATTTCTATTTGGGAATTTGCTTTACTGTGAAAATATCAATAGCCATTATAGTTTAAGTGTGGGCAATATTTCAATGTTGTTTAACACACGTGTCACAAAGAACAGGCTGATACTTGAAGAGAACATCAATGTTTTAGGAGCCCAAGTACCATTTTCACAAGTAAATCAGGCAGTAGGAAGCCCTTAAATGAAATTTAGTCTCCTGGCAACCCAACCCATTGCTGAAAATTAGATTTAGGCTTCTAAAGGGCTTTCATGTTTTTGAAAATCACACTTCCTGCAGCACTGCACAGCTGACTAGGTGCAATACAGTAATTTATCCCTCCACTGAAGCTATCAGAATGGAATCACTTTGATGGCTTTAGTGATGTTTGAGAGGTTGTTGTGTTTTACCTTACACTGTAAAAAAATTATTTACTGGCCATAGCCAGTGGTGATGGGAATCTGTGACCAGACAAAGGAGGAGGAAAGAAAGAGAGAATCTTGTAGCCTTGTCCAAAATAAACTCATGCAATCCTTTGAGTACTTATGCTTGATGCCAGCAGAGCCTATGCACTGGCATGTCCCACCTTCAGAAGAGCTCCATGAGCTACTGGACCCCCAATGGGCTGTGACACCCACACATGGAAACATGAAATAGACTGTCCTACAACACAGCCATTATGGTTCTTGCTACGTGTGTGGAAATCCGAGGTTCAAGTTTCTCTCATAGGAGTTTTTAATTATTAATACAAAGAAACAAACACAACAGGAAAAATTGAGAGACACAGTGAGAAATAAAGAAAAGGACTTCCAGGCTCCTTATTCCTTGACCCCTCTGGGCTGGGCAAAGAAGGCCTCAGAACTTCAGAACAGAGCTTTCCGTCCCTTGACCTGTGGGAAGACTCAGGCTCCCACTGGAGCATAGAGGCTGCAGCACATTGCTGCACTTAACACTGAAGAACATATTGTTCCAAAGATTTTAGAAAACCTAGAAGTTCCTTTTAACAGGAAATTTTAAGATTTCTCATTTTTGTTCTAATCTTCAATAAAACTTTTTTTTGTTATTTTAATGTTGGAATTTCCTGTGGAACAGAAATTCTGGTTTAAAACCATTTCTATTCAACAGTGTTATTCAGATGGAAGTATTTTCCTATTCATTCCACTTTGCAACTAACTGGTGCCACCCCAAATGTATTGCTCTTCCAAGAATGATGTGGCAGCCCTGGAATAGCTAATTAGTTGGGCTGTATGATGCCTCTGCCAAAAGTTTCAGCTTCCAGAGGCATTCCTTTAAGGAATGGTGGTGTGGGTTTGGCATTTACAAGGATACACATGGTTTTAGGAGCCCACAGGCACCAAAAGTTAGTTTGTGTTTTATAACTGCTCATCTCAACCCAGTCATTGAGCCGATGTCCTAACCACAGTGAGTCAAGCAAACTTCTTCAAAGCACTCATGGAGAAATCTTTTGGTTAATTTATTTTTCTTTTTTTTTAAGAAAGATTTTGTCTTTGGGGAATCTTATAAGAAAATTCCACTTCTATGGCCATAAACTGGGAAAATAATTCAAACATTATTAACATTGTAATAAATCTCTTGTAGAGAAATACCTTTGCATTTAGCCCTCAAAGTTTTGTACATTGATAACACAAATGAAAGACGTCTAAATCAGTACCTTTATACTTGGTCACCACAGCTGAGTTGACACTCAGAGGTTCTTGGAAGGTGACAGTGAGTGATGTACTGCTTGTTACCATGAGACAGACGTTGGTTGGCGCCTCAGGGGCTCCTGGGAGAGAAGAGAAAACATCAGCTCTTCAACACAACAAATCCTATTCAAACAATGTTTCTGAGTCTTCAAAGAACCCACTGAAAATCACCCTGCAATTGTGAGCTTTGGGTTGTAGGTGTTTGTGTTCTCTGCCTTTTGAGAATTTTAATTAGTGCTCCTGCTAATAATATCCTGCAGACACCATTTGTTTCTATCATGGTTTTTGGCTCCTTTCAGTTAAAAATATCTTCCTGCATATATGTAACCCAATAAAACAGATTCATGCTAATTATGTCAATGAAAAACCCCTATAAATCTCTTGGGGTGGGTAGGAGGAGAGAGAAAGGACAAAACCACAAATTGCTAATTAAACCTTTATGGTTTCACTCACAAGCTCAAATTATCAAATCACAGAAAACATTTTTACACTATTGTGATGCAGAAGTTGCAAATTCCACAAGTGCGTCAGTGTAAACGTTCCGAAATAGAGTTGTCAGTTGAGGCCTAATTTTACCTTTATTTTTTAAGGGCTCAATGCACAGAATATCAATCAGACTCAATTCAGAAACCAAACAAAACATGCCACGAGTAACTGCTGGAATTGTTTTAAAAAAATCATTGTATTATTAGATGCAGGAAATACAACAGTAATGTATCTAATACAAGGAGCACTACATCAGTCTTGAAGAAGTAATATTAAAATGCAATGAATCGGAGAAAATTATTTCTAAGTGCATCTATAAGGGTTGTAGAAATGAATGTATTTCATCAAATAGGATACAATGAAAAGATCTACATGTGAAACAATTCAACCCTGTTTATTCCTTCCTATGGTCCCAAATTCACATTTACTTTGGGTACAGGGTGACCTGTACAACTGCTTAAAGTGGCCCAATCTGTGACTATGCTGATAAAACGTCAGATGTGGAGGCCAAAATGAACATGAATTTTTATAAGGAAAATGAAATTCCAGTGTTTGATCATTCTGAATCAGAATGAGCTAAAAAAAAAGAAAAAAAAAATCGCAACAACAGCCAATGCCCCCCTCTCTCTTCTTCCCTATTCACATATCCTTTTCTAATCATCCTGTTTTAAGCTTTGAGCACATTAAATGGTATTGAGGAGTAAATGTGAAGAAAAAGGAGCAAGACCAAATCGTTAGATCCTGATCTCATCTTACCAATTTTATGCAGCCCACTCCTAAGAGTTAGGAGTTTGTTGCTCTCAGGTATGTGGCCCTCTATTGTTCTGACACCTAGCTCTTCCTCATTTGTGGGAAGGCTGTTTAGCCATATGCCACATTTCTTTCACCCTAACATTAGCCTGCTTCACATCAGTGCTGTGAGGATCACCTGATGAGAGCATGTTTGCTTAGCAAAGGCAGAGTGTTCCCAGTTGTACAGTTCATCTCAGATTTTGCAACTGATTTCTTCTACTTACTAGCATGCTCATAGCCTGCTTTCATGCGCTTGTATAGCCTGTATCTCCATTCCCATGCTTTTAGTTGCTTCTCTTTCTCTGTGTTGTCTGTACCAAGGTCTTCATTCACCACTTGTGCAGACAATTCAGTAATTCGCTGCTGTGCTTCCTGGACCAATGTACTCAGATGCACTGATCTGCTTTCCATGTTAACAACTACCAAGAGAAGGGAAAAGTAATTGCTTGGTGGACATACGTGACAAAATTCTGGCCTTATGCATTTTGGTCATTATCTTGTCATCAAGTGTATATATATGTTTTAAACTGGTGGAATATTAAATCCACACTAAAATAATGAAGCATTTGGTTTCTATGTAACCCATATTTCACCATAATACCATAAGCTTTCATAGAAAAAAAGGTTTTTACTGGTTATAAACACATACAATAAAGCAAAGAGAGATCTCATTGGCAAACTTAAGAATGATAGTTCTGTGCCTGAGAGCTGTGGCTGGTATAGAATGGATCTTTGCCCAGGTTTCCATTGTGCCACAATTTTGCCTGTGTAATGTGTAATGAGTCCTCTGACAGACTGGACAGATAGTGAGCATCTTGACACAGAGATTTTGTTTTGCTCCAGTGCTCAGAATAGTTTTAATTTGACATTTAGCAGTTCGGATTGTCTGTATGAAACACTCTGTGCTACGCAAAGGTGAAAAGGAAGAGCACATAGGTTACAAACTAAAACAGGCTTAATTTTAGCCTGAGTCTGCAAGAGTTCCTTAAACCAGCCCCTTGTTATGCATGAAAAGTGATGAATCAAGGCCTATTTTCAGCAATATTCTTAGCCTGAAATTGTTCAAACTATTTGCAGTTTAGAAAGTAGGGCTTATAAGAGTATTTATCTGAAAAGAAATGCAACCATTGATCTGATGTGCAGTAAGAAGGAAATAGTGTATAAGAGATGCAATTCTGAAATCACTGAAAATTACTTTTCTCTGGTATTTCTTTCCTCTGGTGTCTGATATTTTTGCAGAAGAGCTCTGAGAGAGTCCTCATTGGAAAGGCTGAAAGCACTGTCCTAGCACAAGCTAAGCAGCACAAGCTGCTCTTAGCAGTGGTGGGGAGTTGCTCTCTTGGGACAGCCAGGCTCTATTTTTCCCTGAGGATTTTAGAGGACAGCATAAGTCTTGCAAACAATGCAGTGATCACTCACTTGCATGAGCACTAGCAATTTCTAAAAACTGTACCATACATAGGACCAAATCTCTGATAGGTTTTTGCCATCAAAACACCACAGAAGCAAAGATGTCTGTGCATAGGAACGTGTCATTCCTAAACCAGAATCATATGGATTATGGGACAGATGACATTTGAAAGGACATTCTCTAGTCCAACCTTTATGTTCCAAACAAAGTCAGCTGTGAGGTCTGACCAAGTTACTGAGGCCAATACCTATCTGGTCTTGAGGACTTCCCAGGACTGGAGCTTTACAGACTCTAAGCAACCTATTCCACTTCTTTACAGTCCTTAAGGTGAAAAGGTGCATCTTTTATCCAGTCTGAATGTCACATTTTAACTTTTTCCCTCTGTCTCTCAGAACAGTATCACAATTGAAGTTCAGCAGAGTCCAGGAATAACCCCACATACTGATAGGAAAAGAGCCATGGAATCATTAAAGCCACAGGAGGAGAGCAAATTACTCAACACTTCTGACATCCAAAAGGTTGTTTTTGAAGAATGTTTGTCTCCAAGACTTTGCTTTCAGAAGCTGGCTTGAAGCCATCCTGAAAGTTTGATCATTCTTTATATGGACATCAGAGACATATGGCCTGGCTTACTGGAATCTGCTGGTATCCTCAGAACTGCCTATTTACAGGGAGGCCAAAGGCGATACAGTTTCCTGGATCTAAGCCTACGATAAGCATGCAACACATCTGATAGCACAACAGGACTGAAGGAGGAGATTTTATGTGCCAGAACTTCAGGTAATTGAGAACTGGCATCAATTCAAGCTCTCACTAGGGACCTGGCTCTGTTTGTTTAATCAAGATTCTGATCCACAATTGTTAGGTCTTGAAAATGTGTCTGATCAGCCACTGGAAATTTTAATCTTATTTTTATTTGGATTCACAAGAACAAACCGAGCCAAACAATGAGTATGAAGAATAAGAGGAACTGAAAAAGCAACACAGTGGACTTTGCCTCGTCCCAAAATAAATTAATATTTTAAATGCTGCACTGTCTGATCTTACTTTATGTTTAAGAGATGTTGGGTTCCTGTTAAGATTTACACAGTCTGAGCTCCATGTGGAAATTAAGACCATAGTATTATTTTCTATTGCTTTCTCTGCTGTTGTTCCTATTCCAGGCAGAAGTCCAGGCAATGCAGATGGAAGTTATCTGTCCTCCAGATCCTCTTTTCTACAGCGTTAGGATAGGGGCTATAATGAGATTTCACCTGGGTCACTAGAGCTAATGCAGTGGAAGAGCAAGACTTTTCTCTATAGGAAGCTCTCTCTGTGCACTTGGAATGGAGAATTCTCCTACCTTGCAGCCTCCCAGATGTGTGCATCTGCCCTATAAACTTCCAAACAGATTTAAGAGATGCTTGTGTCCTGCCTCAAAATTGATATGAGTCAGAATTTTACTGTGAAATTCCACTCAGCCTGCAGAAGCCTTGCTCGACTGCCCACCACGGAGAGAGGAAAACAGTTCCGCTGGGTGCTGCCTTGAGATCGTACAAACAGAATGGATTTCATCCTAACAGGGTTGCTTAAGTGCAGAAAGCAAAGCAGAAAGACAAATAGAAAGTGAGTGCTATCAGGTCCATGAGAATGAAGGTACATACAAAGATGCTGTGAACCTCTTGAGTGCTGACAATAACGTTTTGCATTTTGCTCTTAAGTAGCACAACTGCAAACCCTTAAGCTAAACAGAAATCCGACAAAGCAAACAATCATTTGCTTTTTAGTGAGAATGCTTCATCCATTATTTCAAACAGAAAACCTAAAAATCAAGATAAGTGAAGTGGAAATTTGGTGGGTATATTTTGAAATGGAAATGAGGTGGTTATATATTCATATTCTCTGTGTTCATAGGCATGTTTGCATTAATTACAGGAAATGAATACTAATTTATGATTGCCCCTGCTCGCCATCAGACTGCATTTATTTACAGATGAGGTCAATGAAAAATTAGTTTAGTCTTTTTTACTGCTGTTTAGAACACTCAAGACTGTGTTTTCCTCTAGATTTGTCATGGTTAATGAATGTTGCTTCAGCAGTCAATCATGTACTCTAAATGCTGTCACACTTTTTTTTAAAGCCTCAGTCATGAACCATGACAGAAAAATAAACAAATAAATATAAAACTAAAAAACTCTTTTCACTGAGCAGCTACACTATGCAAAAATCTCTAGGGAAGGTTAAAGGAGGCCAGAATAAATGATAATATAAGTGCTGTGGACATAGAAAAGCAATAAAGGTGTACCAACACTGAGGGTCTGGCAAAAAAGCTCAACACGCACATGCACACACACTCTCCAGTGAAAAAACTGGCAATGTTAGTAGCCTCAAGGTGCAATTTCCTGGAGCACTGAGATTGACATGCCAACACTAAATGTTGTTAATTTAACTAACTTCAAATTAATGGCAGAGTCTGCAGTGGCCGAACCCCTCAAACACAGTCTCATTATAGCCTTGCTGGGAATGTCCTAAATATAGGCATTGACAGTTTAAAACAAATTCGCATACATTGGTGTATATTTAGACACAAGTAAGGCGTCAGAGTTTGTGTCATGGTATAGGGTTGATTAATTGGGTTGGTAAGTCACCCTCCAACCCACAAACTGGGCATTAAAATGCCCATGAAGGAATACAAAGGAGTTTTAGAATTACAATATGTAGTTATAAGCGATATTGGTATTCCAGTAAAGTGAGAAGGTCTGTTTCGTGTTTGGATTTTCACTGGTTCTGTAGAACTTTGAAATTCTCATCTAAGTGAGATTTTAGGGTGTTTGAAGAGTAGAATTGAGGAGTCTGTGGGTAATGGAAGTGATAGATTTCAACACAACCTGTCGCCTGAAGGCAGCATAGTTAAAGTGAAAAGGATAATCAAAATAAACCAAAGTCTAGACAACCCATCGTCCTTTCATTTTTGATGAAAAACTCCGTATTTCAGACCATGGCATTTGAATCACTCAGTTCCTCTGTCCATATTTTTAAAGATCTTTTCCTCAGCATTGGCATTGACTCTCCTGTCCCGGTGTTAATCACATTAGAAGCTCAGCCTGATTCATCAGCTGGTGTATTTGACATAGAGAACAAAAAAGATCTACTGAGCATGCATTCAACAAGCAGATATTGCTGCAAATGCCCTCCAGCACTGTGGCTCTACTGCTGGCAAAATCATCCTTATGATAAAACCAGGAAATTTTTATGTGTAAAGTAATTAATTTGCTAAAAGAGCAGCAAATCTAATCTACAGGCAACTATGTAAATCAATTAAATTTGTGTCTTTACTTACAGTGTGGGCTTTCCTTTGCCCCAACGTGTAGAAGGGTCCTAGCAATAGGGACGTTGTTTGTCAAAATGGCAATGTCCAAAGGAGTTAGTCCCTCACTGTTTGGTGTGTTCAGGTCCAGTTCTTCCAGTGTGTATTGATAAAGAAGAATCTGAACAGCATCCAGATCTTGCTGTTCTACAGCCTCAAACATAGCTTCATTGCACTGGAAATTCTGTGTATAAATAAAAACAGAAATTCAGTAAAACTTTTCAAATGTAAGTTTTTTCAAAATAAAATGAGAAAATTTGTACTTTCTGAGATTGCTGTAAAATATTGATCCTCCAGCCACAGCTTAGGTTCAGCTGGAAACGTGAAAAAGGTTTGCAGCAAAACTGAGCTTTGTCTGCCTTTGGACTTGTGGGCTTGAACTTGCTGCATGTCCCTGGTAACGTTCAAATGAGATTCAAGCCGATACATAACAAACCCGTATTTATTTAGATGTCTGTCCTATAATCATAGAATCATAGAACAATTAGGGTTGGGAAGGACCTTAAGATCATCCAGTTCCAACCTCCTGCCATGGGCAGGGACACATCACACTAAACCATGCTACTCAAGGCTCTGTCCAACCTGGTCTTAAACACTGCCAGGGATGGAGCATTCACAGCTTCCTTGGGAAACCCATTCCAGTGCCTCACCGCCCTTGCAGTAAAGAACTTCTTCCTTATATCCAATCTAAACTTTCCCTGATTAAGTTTTAAAACATTACTCCTTGTCCTATCACTACAGTAATCAAACCATATGAGCAATATTATATGTTTTCAGCGTGAAACTGGATGAAAGACTAGTTTTTGCAGAGTTTTGGACTACTGAGTTTTCAAACTCGGATGAATAAACAAGCTATTCTAGAGAAAACCCTTCACAGCTCCAGTGTGAGCAGTAGCAGGTACTCTTCACTCAAACACTTCCGTCATTTCTAGGTGCTCGTGGTTTTGCATTTAGTTGGAAGTAGAAGCAGCTTTGAAATGCACAGTCCTTAAAGAAGTAGAAATGAGGCTGAAAAATTTGGCATGCCCAGAAAGTGACGTGTCTGAACAGTAGAGAGCACAGTAGCCAAACCCATGAACATGCATGGCACCAATTCTCAAGCAGGGAGAACCTTTTCAAGGAGGTAAACCAATGGTAGAATACAAAGAAACCTCTCACTTAAACGAGCTGGGGAGAAGCAGGTGCAGGAGAGTCGCGTGGCCTGCAGGTTTCTGTTCTGAGGACATCCTTCTGGAGCCTACAGTAATGACATGCTATGTGCCAAGATTCTTCACATTCTCTCCCACTGTCCCATTGACATAATTACCCAGTAGATTTTTCTCCTCTTAAGAATGAATTAGTAGAAGCAAGAGGCTCAGCTAAGCAAAGAGGGCTCAGCATGTGGTCACATAAAGGAACAGAGATCTATGTAGATGTATTGTGCAGTGGGCATACTGGAGAAATGCATACATAGAGAGGAAGTGATCCAGATACCTGATGTAAACTGGATTCCTATGTCCTGAAACCCATGTGGAGACACAGAAAATACTGAATTGAAACAGACTTCTACTGTGATTAGAAAGAAGGATTTCAGACACATCAAGGCTTCATTTTCTTTCTTAAACTGATGCAGTTTTATTTGGCATATCCCTGTGCAAGTTTTGCTCTCAGGGAAACAGCAGTTTCTGAAAGAGCACTGATCTGATGGAAGACCTTTTGTCTCCTCCTAAAAAGCACAGACTAACAGTTTGCAAGCAGTTCAGAAACCTTGGGTCCACAGCTACCCCTTGGAATCTGATCAGTTCGGCAGGGTTTGTTTCAGTTGTGCTTCAGAAGTTCTTGGGCCTGACAAAATTCTTCTGCTGTACTGTTTTGCGTATGCAGTATTGGTACCATGCTACAAAATACATATGTGAGATGACTATGAAAGGATGAGATGGATCTTGCAGCAATAAAGGAAATCTAGGAGAGTAGTTCTGACTTGAGAATATACCTTTTAGGCACTTAAGTACAAAAGATAGCTCATGCTGGAGGAATATTTATGCTGTAGTTTTCCACACAGAATAAAAGACACTGCTTAAACAAGTGCTTCATCAAAATGAGTCTCTGTCAAATTGTTGCTTACAATCTAGAGATTCTTCTCTAGATTGTAAGATTCTATTACCAAATACTTAGCTTATACTGCAGTGTTAGGTGTAAGAGAAAAGGCTCAGAAAAAGGAGCAGTTAAACTGTAATCAGCCAGATTTATCTTCCTCTATCCACTCCCCTGTCAAAGCAAAATAATGTCTTTCAGAACATGTACTGTCATTAGAGGGGGCACAGCTCCAGAAAATCTTAGAAAGGAGGCCAGCACATATTTCTCTTATTATAAGGTAAAATTTAAAGACATATTTTTACTGCAATGCAGCAGTCCTTTTCATTCCAGTAGCTCCACACATCTGCTGCCTTGTTTATACAGCACCTTATCATCCTGAGATCAGAGATCTTACTTTTATTCTGGTGTTTTAACCCTACTCTGAAGTGCTCTGGCTAGAAATTTAATAATTTTAATTAATTTAATTCAAATGTCAAAATATTTTAATTAATATCATCAACTGCCACTCAAATCAATGCGATGCATTGAACAGCTGTACTCAAAATTAACATAAATAGATCACTGATGTTCCACCTAAAGAGCTGGCAAAAATAGCAGCTGTGCTTCTTTGCTCTACGAAACTTCGTTATTGTCAATGCAGAACTAAACTCATAGACTGAGTTTTCATATACATTATTAGAAATGCAAAATATATTCACCAATTCACCAAACCTATATGCTAACTTTCTAAAAAGCATTAACTTCCTCACAGTTTACACCCATTTGAAATTCATTTTCTACTGATTTTGGAACTTCCTCTATACTGTTGTTTATGGAAAAAAAGGGTAGCTTCAGAAGCATCTGCATTTTGATGCAATCAGGAAACAAGCAAAATTGTATTACTCTTGTAACTGATCACAGCTAGGAAAATCTACTTATTTGACAGTACATTCAGAAAGGGCTTACTACAAAGGGAATTGGTTGAAGTAAACTGAATGACTACATTAGTTTTCCTTTCTTCTAGTAAAGTTTATCTTAGGAAACATGGGCTAATGGTCTGAGAACAGAACAAAATGGTCCTGCTGATGATACTGCTTAATAACAGGCTTGTGGTGTTCACTTAGGGCAGGAACAAGCTATTCCTTGGTTCACATTTCCACTGCTGTGGCACTGGGTACAAACAGGGTTTTAGCCTTTTCTGAAATCAGAATGGACATTCTCTTTCAATTTAATTGATATTTGAGCATAAAAGTCAAATGAATTGGTATTTGCAGTGTTCTACCCTAGGCACTCAACACCATCACTTGGCTTTAATTCCAATTTTGGGAGTTCCTTGTGCTATATGAAAACAAAACATCTCTTACATAATAAAACAAATGATAGTGAGGTTCAGTATCACAGCTGAAATTAACCTAATGATACAGCTGAGAAAGTCATCTGGCCGTTTTCACATATATATACACACCTTTTGGCAACAGATGTTACCTACCTGAATGATTACTGTAGAGTTACTGTTAAAAGTTTGATTTGGATTCAGTTGTCAATCAGACCTATCTCAATGCCTTTGGAAATGCATCTTTGGATTTTTTTTGCTTGCCAAATGAAATACCTGGAGTATATGTGAAATCTTAGCCTTAAGTTGCTGAACAGAATCTAAGCACATGCTTAGGATAATTCCCCATAAATGCTCTTGCCAGCTGATCTGTTGGTGAGGATGTTTCACCAAAAGGGAAAAAGTAAAAGCAAATTTCTGTTTCTTCATTTCATTAGAAAACTGATTGAAAAAGCTGCACTGATTTAAGCAAGAAACAGAGCATGAATTTTATAAGCTACTTCATCCAATCCAAACAATTATGAGACCAAATTGCAAATATCAGGTTTTCCAAATGAACAATTCAGACACAAGCAATAGGCTGAAATATGCTGGCACATCTCATCACTTCAAAGAACGTAAAAACATGGGAGCTGTGATCTGGACTTTCTAACTGGGCATGTGTGCATCCCCTCATCCACATAGCAGTGTGTATCTAACCATGCTATTGCTATTTTGGTTAAGAAACATCCTTGTCAGACAGCAAAATATCTGCCACATTTTCAGCCATGCCAGTAGACTGCCCTGTTTGGATGTCTGCATCAAGCCCAGCTCTCCAAGTCCACAAAACCACTCTACACACCTGACCAACATTTCCCCAGCTATTTGCTTTCACACAGAAAACAGACATGTATTTGAAGATTATACAGTTTTCTGCCAAAAGCGGACCATATTCAGTGTAAAGCACTCTCTAGAATTGCAGCCAAGGAGTAAGAAATTCAAACAGGGTTAAGATAGTATCTTTAGAGCCATGTACTCAATTTTAGCCCCTCTGGTATTGCCACAAATGTTAACAAGAGCTTTCTGATTTTTGCCTTCATTTACATTTACTAGATAACTTTCTTCCACTTTGAAAGGACAAAACCACTGAATTCAGACAAATTGAATCCCATTTACAAGTGATCGGGTAAAGCTTAGGGGCATTTTTTACATTGCTTTTCCCTTGATGCAGTTCTACAGTCTCTAATCATTAGCTAGACAGCTGTGCTATGTGATTAATTTATTTAGGTGTTACTCAGATGCACAAATGTATATACTAAAAAGGACTACAGTATTGCTTTGCAGTAAGTAATAACCATGTTCCAGTAAGTGATTCAGTGCTGGAGTGTTTAGAAATGTGATCTTATGTAGCTTAATTAAAATGAAGTGCCCCTTTCAAGATATTTGCTCTAGGTTTGACTGAAAAAGTCCACTATGTGCTACTGGAGTTGGAAAAAACATTAAAGTAGTTTCTGCAAAGACTTGTTTTGATAAACATGTGTTCAAGAATAAAGCTATTTTGGGACATTGCTATGTCTGCAGCAAGACAACAATTTACTGAATGGAAAGTGTTGCACAGCAAGACAGAATGGAAAGAAAACTCTTCACTGGCCAAAGCTGAAAGAAAACAAACCCTAACAACTGTTGTTCACTTGTCTGGAAACACGATTTTAGTCATTTGCTTTGCTCTGTAGCTCAGAAACCGATGATTAGAAAATACATCAGCTAGCAACTTGACCTGGAATGTTTCCACCCCTTCTCTGATGGATTCCTTGCTATTTATTTCTAGGGAAAACTGTGAAAACAACAGGCAAAATGGATAGAATGGGATCCAAAGACTTTTAAGTTCAGTTGGAGACTGTTCACTGGCTTGTGGACACCAGCTGAGGCCCCAGACTGGTAATACCAGGAAGTACCTAAGACATCTTGGGTTTTCACAAAGTGCTTTTTCTTCCTTTCTTGTTAAAGAATCACTTGTGCATATGTATATTTAATCCGTATTTTGTTAAATTAATGCCAAGACCTTAGTCCTAAAATAAAGCATCATCACTTAAGTAGCTTGTCTTTAGCCTTCATGAAGGTCAGACTTTAACGCAGGATCGTAAATGGTAATTCTATGAAGAGCATACGGCTCTGGTCAGGGAACAAATTAAGATGATGAAAATTGCACAGATTAAAAGTAAACCGAGTAAGGAGATGAATAAGACAGTGAATTGCCAATTTGATAAATATCAAGCAATTACCATTGAGGTCTTACGGAGGCTGAGCCGGTCAGATCGAGCTCTAAAATATGCTTCATCAAAGGATGTATGACTCCCCTTGAGCTTCTCTGACAGGTTCCGATACAACCGTTTGGCAGCATTTGGAGAGGAAGGCATGCTGTTCTTTTTAGTCTGGAGGAGACTTAAGTTATGCATTTGCTGTGTCATTTTCAGCTCGTGGTTTCTAGAAGAAAAGCAATAGCTGTTTAGCAAGGTTTTGCTGCACTAACATGATCAATCAGAGCTGTATCATTGAAAGGCACATTGTAAGACTTCTGTGGCAAAAATCACTTTCACACACACAGGGCTAGAACACTCAGAATCTTGGTTTTGAGCTTGTTCTGTGGCAAATTGCTCTTTTCTTAGTGCCAGGATATCTATGGGGAGGGAGAATTAAGGATTGAAAAATAAATCAGTCCAGAACTCTGCAAATTTGCACAAGGAGAAGAGGTTTCATTTAGCTGAGGAAGCGGCCTTTTGACAGAGTGGGTTCTGGTAATGCCGGTGTCAGAAAAAACTACACCCAAGTGTAAATATTACAATACAATTTGGGTAACATGTAAATAACCTTCACTTTGTCAGTATGGTGGTTTCTTAAAACTGAATCAATTGAGAGGGAAAAAAATTCTAACTGATTATGGAACACAATGCGGGACTGAATTTTATAGATGGCCAAGTGACTTATATTTGACACAGACAACTGTGGCAAGACGTGCTTTATTTCCAACATTACTACCTGCTAGCAAACTGCACTCCAAAAGCATGTGGTGTTTTCAGTTGGGTGGGTGGATTCTCCTTCTCCAGAAACTCAAGCAGTATTTCTCACTCAGAAAGTGTGGCTGAATTCAAAATACTCGTTCATCTCTGAACCCATCACATGCTACTACAAAAGTAATGCATGAACATACATTTAATCTGCATTACATGCTGACATGTTATTATCCATATGAAAGTCCACTGCTACAGGGAATGGTTTTGCTAGTTTTGAGGAGGATTTGGCAGGGAGGGAACCTGCTCTGTGACTGAGACTCCTAAGGTATTAAGTTGGAGCAAATAATAGCTGAAACACAGACAACCTACTAAGGCTCTGCTGTAGGCATAATGAGGCATATGTGCATTTTTAGTTTAAACTACCTATGGCCAACTAGCGTCCAGGTTATTGCAAACAAAAACCTTACACTGTTTTACAGGTAAAATAATCTGTGATTCTAATGTATGCTGCTTACAGTCTCATACTGAGTAGTTTCTTCACTCATTTAATGAACAGGCACTAGCTTTGTCTGTGTATTGTGTAACTTTATCCTGCCCTGTGTTTGCCCTGTCCATTTAGACTACAAACTCTTCCAAAAGGGACTGCCTCCTCTCTCCAAGACTGCCTAGCCTAATAGGATTTCCATATTATCCCATAATTAAACAACACTTTCTATGCTCTATGATTACAGCTATTTTTCCATATTAGGAAAAAGTGAATTAGTACTTAACTCTCTGGGAATAGTTTTGCCTTTCTGAAGGAAAACAAAGAATCAGATTTGACCCAACTGCAAGAACAGGAAAATAACCTCAGGGATGTCTGTGAAAAGGTGACAAATTACTTCACATTTTCTTTTTCCCTGATAAGAGCGTGTACACATTTATAAGACAGAATGTCTCTCTAGACCTCACAGATGCAACAGTAGACCTGGCTATCCTTTCAGACTCTCTTCTCCTGGAAATAATCTTTAGATTCTTTGTACTATGCTACAAATCCTGTAACTTTCTGTTCTTATGGTCTCAGCCTGTGTCCACGTAGATCAGACTGCAGGACCAGACTCTAATAACTATAATCATAAAAACTCTCTTTATCAAACACTCTCCCTACTGTTGAGGCTGCTTGGTGACATGAATTGGCCCCTAAGATTAAAGACACCACCCAGGACTCATAAGCTTCCTACACCTTCTTTTCTCATTTGCATGTTGTGGTGAAGCAGACTTCCTGAGCTTAAAAGTATCTGATTACAAGTAGTCTCACATATTCTCCAGACTCATGGGGTGTTGAAGAGAGACCAAATCTCTGAATGAAGAGAGATGGAGTCAACATAATTGACATGTGTGATGAGAAGACTTTGATAAATTAGAACAATGTGTGCAATCAGAAGGGAGCTATGTGAGCTGCATCCTTGAAACTAATATGCAAGTGGGGATATTATAAGAAATGAGCTTTCTGGGACTCAGGGAATGACAATACTGCAGTGATTTAGGACTGCTTCTCTCTGAGCTTCTGGAATAAAAGTAATGTGAGGCTCACGCAAGCAATTGTTTCTGCCTTTATATTATTACATGCATTTCAGCAGTGCCTACAAGGACTAACAGAAATCGCTGTCTCTTCAAATGAAACATTTTAGTCTGCCCTGCAAAACAGACTAGATAGAAAGGCTGAGTAGAAACCAAGAAACAGAGCAAATGAAAGTCTCTGTCATTAGAAGCTGCTTGTTAACGTCAGACTAGAGCAAAACACTAAAATTATGATCACCAATGCCAACTCACAAATGTTCCAGACATGCCAGAGTGTTTTGGAGCCATGTGCTGGAATAAGCCTGGGTTAGGAAGTTAGAACAGTTAGAACTGTACGGAAGTTGCTGGTAAGTGTAGATTTTTAATACTGGGCAAACTTAGAAGAAGACAGCCTTTTGTTTTACAGATGCACCTGTGGAACCATTTGGGAGGATAAACATGAAATAAAATTCTTTTTACAATGGTCAAAAGATTTCATTTACATCTGTCTCCTTTTAGCAGAGCTTCAACGCTTCTGTTTATTTTCAGTATTTATTGCAAACAAGCTTAAGAAATAGCCAATTATTCCCAAAGTTGAATACTCATCTTCCACTGGCCCATCTTATTAGGATTTCAAAGAAATACACAATTTACCTAATGATAATAATAAATAATAATTAGCAACAATAATAATTTAATTCTCAGTTAGATTAACACTTCCATAGTTTTTATCAGTGTATGGAGCTACACATCATCCCATATAAATTTCTCCTCTTGCCTCTGCTTGCAAGAATTTCTTCCTTTCATCAATTAAGTATGGGTCAGGAATCAGTTTCAAATTACAGATAAAAATGTGCCAATAAATGTCATAGGAATGCCCTAAAAGGAAGTCTCAATTTCTTAAAATCATTTAATTCCAAGAGTACAGTCTTTGAACTCCAAATACCATGCAGTTAGTAATACACTCATGACAGAGAGAACAATTTGCATTTACCACACAAACCTAAACATCATTAAGACTAGGACAAAAAAGAAGAGCAGAGCTGTGCAATAGTTAATTCAGAGGTAACTCAGCATAAAACCTGTTTTATTGGCCAGCAGCAGGGTGCTTTAAAAGCCAAATTCAAATACAAATGAATGAAAATCGGTTACCATTATGAAAGCTTTACTTTTTTGATTGGCAAATACTGACCCAGTATTAATGCCCTTTTAAAAGCATATTGCAAAGAGAAAAATAAAAATGAAATATCTAAATTCTAGATCGCTGTCTGTGGTATGTGGCATATACATGCTGCACTGTATAGACAGGCGCACTAGCAGGACACAGCCTAGCTGGAAAAGCATTAGCTTTAGGAAAATACATCAGCCAAGAAACAACTAAACACTATCTGTGTTCTTAAATATGTTATGAAACATGAATTTATGAAACAATTTTACACCTGAAATTAATAATTAGGAATCAATGCATTAAAGAGTTAAATGTGACTTACCAGCTTAGGTTATCCCAGGCAAAGCGTGAACAAGTTGCTGGTAATTGTCCACTGTCACTGTTTGATGAATCACATTGGCTTTGATGCCTCTGCTGCTTCAGCCTCTGGGCAGAACGAGAAAACCTCTTCCTTACACTGCATGAATGATCAGATATGAAAAAGCTTATTACCAGCAATTACTGAAGTCCAAGCTCATTGATAAGATCTCAGAGCAAACCAGCATTTAAAAGCAAATAGTGCTGTATCACAAGTAAAATATTTGGTGCCTTAACTGTGTCCTAGCTACCTGTGCAGCTGTAGGAATGACTGATACATAAAGCTCTTGCCTCCATAGTCAAAGATGATTGGAGTTCTGTGTGGTTTCAGCTTGGTGCATCCCTTAAAATTGATCAGCAGCACAGAGTACGAGTAGCAAAAATAATTACTGCCAGAGTAAACAGAACTGTGATTGTAATTAATTTGCCATGAAGTAGTAGCAAAAAGACACTAATGCAGCCATCTTAAAGCAGTTAGTTTTATGTTAAATCAATAAAAGTGGGGGGTAAGGGAGGGGAAGAGGGAAGAATCACAGTTTTACACTCAGTCCTTTAATGCATGTTGCATGTGATGTATTGTTTCTTCTTTTCTTCAAGCTATCACTACAGCTGTCTGCAATCATAGCAACAAAAGCAGCAACCACATCCATAGCTATGGGGCATCTGTGAGATCATTTGGAAGCTCCCAGCCTGAACAGGTTATGCTTAAATTAAGATTATTAAATAAATAAGAAAGACATATTTTATTGATGCCTCTGTTTCAGCTAAACCAGATCCTGTAATGGCTGCATTAAGAGCTTCCAAAAATAGTAAAATGGGAATATTTCAAAATACTTTTTTTTTTTACCACAGGTCAAAAAATGCGAATGCTGGATCCCACAGCACCCCGCAAAGATACTCCAAAATCAGGATATTGAATAACTGTACCCAGCCTTAGAACTCTAAAACTAATGTAGGTGATAAGCAAAGACAACAGCCTTGGAAATAGTTCTCATTTCTGAAGGGTCCAGCGGGTTAAATTCATGTAACCAAAACGCTCCTAAGGAATGCCTGGCAATAGACAAAACACACTGATTCCCGAGTCTGTCATAGCCAATGATCATTAATAGCTACGAAAAAAGTGGGTTTTATTGCTTTAAAAGGGATAACGAAGCTTCTGTGGGAATCTGCTGGGAAAATTTCACTTGCTTTTTTCAGACTTGATGGCTAAAGTTTGAAACCTCCCAAAAGCTGGTGACCAGTCTGATTATCCCACCTTTCAAAACTGAGTTAGGGGTACTGCACCTCATAACAAATAGCATCCTTTTGCCGAAGAAACTAAAATCTATCTTGGGCCTGCCATTTGTATCTCATAGGACTTACCATATACTTTTGAAATTAATCTGGATGTGAACCTAACCAAGAAATGATTTTTCTATGTGCACATTTGCATTTCATCACATCCAGCCTGGATTTCCCCTCTTTTAGTTTAAAACCGTCATCCCTTCTCCTGACACAACAGACCTTGCTAAAAAGTCTCTCCCAAACAGCATATATATTATTATATTGCATATTTCCTGCATATTTTGCTGCAGCAGACAACTACAAAGTGTGATGACAATGAGCTATGCACAATATTCCTTCTCCTACACCATGAACATCACAGTCTAATCGCGTATGGGATTCCCTCTTTTGTTCTGCTGCTCCAAGGACCAGTAGCGAGAAGGCTGCAGGACTGAGGTTACTGCTCCCTGCCAAGGAACTCTTTCAAAAACCACTGAATACTTCTCTAACACTGGGATACTATCTGGGAAAGAAACATGCTGCAAAACTGAGATGTCTAAATTAGTTGAAATTAAATGTAAGCATAAAAATTCCATTTTCAGTGCTGTGCTGAATAGGGATGATTCTTCTGAGTCAAAATCCCTGATTAAGTTTTTTTTGGTCTCTATAGGGCCCATCTGTGGAACTCACTTGTGAGGGAATTCTCAACTTCCAGCTGTTTTCAGGGCAAAAACCAGAAGTGTGTTTACTGAAACCAGGCTATTCTTAAACATTTTCTAGCAATTGCTCATTGTGGGGCAATACTTTCCCCTCTCTCCTTTGCTTTCTCCCTTCAGCTTGGTGGAAAGTAGAACTTTTGCTATTGCCATTTCAATATTTATAATGCTTAATACATCAATGCAAACATTATTAAGAACATTAAAAGACAAGATGTTTTCTTGCCCAAGCTAGTTCTATAAAAGGCAATTAGTTTGCTTGTATAAAATACAGTTTTCTAACCTTTTTGCCATATGAACTTCAGTTCATTATTAAGCTGTTCAAAAGCCAGAAGACATAAAGCAACACTCAGAAGGCAAGAGAATTATGAATTTACTGAATGATAAAACCATGAAATTAATTATTAAAAATGCTGAATGAATGTGTGTAAATAAGTGTGCGAGGCACCTACATCTGGAGATGAAGTAGACTGAAAGATGTACAGAAAACAAAATCCTGGGTTTATGATGAAGCACATGTAAGGTCATCTGTTAGCCAAATCTTGTGCAGAAACCTGACTGTTCTTAGCTTTGGATGATTCCATTAGATGGCTCAAAGATTTCAGCCATTTATTATTTCCCTTGCCTATATTTCATGCTAATTGAACAGAATATTTTGTTTGCTGTACTTACTTATACTACTTAATTTGTTGCGACAGACTTTCATTCCGTGTTTCATCACTCTGAAGTTTACCTACATGCAGTACACATCATAAGTTGGCTCCACAAGCTACTAGCATTATTATTACTATCGCTTAAGTGAAGATATCCTGAAGATGTACACTGAGCAGTACACTTCGTTTAGAGAGGCCACCCAAGTTGGCTGATTAACTGTCAAAACGTTTATCCTGCATTGTTTTCAGCTTTATGCACCACAGATATTTTTAGCAGCCAAGCAGCACATTGCATTGGCCATTAACTCCATGAAGCAGATCCTGTTTGTTTCTTCTGGACACCAGGAACAGTTCTGGGATGAGGGAGGCCGCTCTCACACAGAGGACAGGAATCCCGCAGCTGCTCCGTGTGAAGTCTCAGGGTAGCTGGAGACACTCATTTTCATTTCGGCAATCAATAGGTGGCAGTATCCACCCAGGTCTTCAACCCTCTCATGCGGTCCATGGAGCAGCAGCCACACACAGGTATCACATTGTCCCAAGTACACAATGTCCAGAGGGTAATTGCAGATGGTAGCTCAGTAGCAAGCACGTCCTCCACGTACAGAAACCAGCGCTCCTCCGGTTTATTTCACCTTGCGTTTCGACACTATGCATACAGCTTGTGAAGAACACTTGGTAGACCAATAGCCTGGAAACTGGGTGGGAAGCCTGGAGCAAAGAAACTCAGCCATGCGAAGCTTGAAAACTTCATGTGGAGCCTGACTTTACTTCTTAATCAGTCAATGGCAAAGCTGTCATCATCATTAGAGACTAAGCTGTATCTTAGACTTTTCATGATCCGCCCTAAAAGAATAATCACTGCTCAAACATCAGAGGTACCCTGTCATAGCTGGGGTCAGGCAATGGGGCCAGGCTGATCAGATGACTGGGAATGGGATCTCCAGCGCCTGTCCCAGAGTAGCATGGTCAGTCCAACTCTGACATCTGTATGCTCTCTCATTTTGGAAACGCATGACTAGAAAGGTGGTAAAGTGACTGTTCAGATATTGAGGTGTTTTTCTCATGCAGCCAAAAATATACAGTGGGAAAGGTTAAGAAAAAAACAAATCCAAACCCCCAAATCCCAAACAAGCATATAGAGCGTATCTTTGTCTCCACACTCATTCTTTGCTGCAGATTTTTATACATATAAGCTACTGTAGTGAATTCCAACTCTGGTTTTGGCAATTTCTGCCTCTCTGGCTCCCTGTTTACCTATCATCTTTCACACATACGCTTTTGCCAATCTGTTAATTCCCTGGTCTCTTGTGTTTCCTCAAGGACATTGATCTGAGTCTTACTGTTTCACTAGCTTCTTTCGACGGTGTTCTTGATCCAGATCCATAGCAAATAACCTATTATCCACAGAGACACAGAAGTATTCAGTATGTTCATAAAAAAAGACAAATATTTCCCAGTTCATCAGTCATAGACGTGATCAAACTCAAGAAATTCTGAAATTGTGAGTGAAGAAAAAATAATTGCCTTTGGATTAAGTTTAGAAAATTTCCCAATGAAATAATTTTACCAAGTGTTTTGAAATATTTGAGACACCCATGATGTAAGTGGCTAAAAGAAACCGAGCTTGGCAGCCCCAGCTCCTTCAGGCTGCCTGCCTTCGCTGTGGTTCCTAATCTCAGCACAACCTGGATTTCAACACACTCTGCTGCAGGGCTGAAGCTGGCAGATATGTCAGTGCCTGGGACTTACAGACTCCCACTCCCACAGGAAGGGACATGGAGGCCGAGAGTTCTCCAGCTTTGTGGCAGCTTGGATGGCATCAGTGCCTTGGAGCTGCAAGCCCTGGGTTCTTGTATTTCACAGTATGGGTTTAAGTGAACTAATAGGACTGCAGAACTCTTTGGCTGGAATTCTTTAAAGATGGCACGGGTTTTGTATAGTTTGCTTTTGACAAAGTGGCTTCCACCC
>JANRGW010044988.1:0-21709 GCA_024733675.1 Psilopsiagon aymara
AAGAATTTCTTCCTCATATCCAATCTAAACTTCCCCTGTTTCAGTTTGAATCCATTACCCCTTGTCCTATCACTACATCAGAGGACCCTCAATTAAGTACATACAAGGCAACCAGTGGTAAATAAGAATACATCCATAAGGATTCTTCGTTATCATAATTCGCAGAAGCCATTAGAGTTCTTTTTGCCTTGGATCTGAAATTCAAATTCCAGTGAAAATTCATTAAACATTTGTAATGATATGACAATCAGTGATTCTGTGTGATAAATCATATTGAAGACACACAAAGTTGAATGAACTATGAATGAACTATGTACACCCTAGTTCATAGCTCACTGTTATCTGTTTGATCAGATAATGTATTTTCCCAACAGCACCAATAATTAAAGAGCCACTTCTATCAGAATACTTCAGTATGACTGGAAAAAACCTCAGTATTGTCAAGAAGTTAGAGCATGAGACTTCATTGAAACCAGTCCTACTTCTCTGCTATCTGGATAAATCAGTTTCATACTATTTGCTTTTTCATCATATAAACTTGCTCCCCCTCAGTGTTATCTGAGAGCACTGTTATTGTGACTCAGTGGTGCAGTTGTATGAAACCATATGCTAAGACGACTTAGGGCTGCTTAAGCGTGTCAACAGCCAGATATATCACTGCTGACATCTGTTCCAGTTGTCAAACCAATAACTATGAATGTCATAAGTCATTAGACTTATTTTCAGTCATCCAGCTATAGTGACATGACCTGCAACTCTTTTCTGCTACTCTAGTATACAAGGACCAATAGTCTGACTCACCTAATTTGAGAAATAGTACAATGTGGATAACATCCTCATTTGTTATGACAGCATTCCAGGCAGCATGTAATCCTAGATCCACAAAGCCTGATAATCTGACAGAGTCCAAATTCTAAAAGATAGTGAAGATGCTTTTGTTTTACTTTTTACACGCATTTCTAAGTAGGAAGAAAGGTCAAGCTACATGAGCCTAGCAATAACCACCCTTGATAAAACATGCTTACTGCTAGAGCTACTTCTAATAAATGCCAGGGAGAAAATGAGATGTCAGGGCAGCAGGGACTTTTGGAGAGCCCAAGATGAATCCCAGGTCCTTGTGCTCCTTGTGCTGTGGTGATCATCCCTGGAAGGAGCAAGGGAATTTCTGTGCCTTATTTCCTAACTGATCATGAAAAAACTATCTAAAAAAAGTCAGGTCAGAAGTCATGCACAACAAGTACTACTTTCTAATCACAATATGAAATGTGATCTAAATTGTAAACCCCATTGTATATCTTTCAGTTCACACTGACCAAAAGTTAGTAAGAACAATTTGCAATACTGAGTGGGAGCATCTTTTTCCATGAAAACCGTATGTATGATATTTCAACTTTTCTTCTCAATACTACCTCACTAACCCTGTGAGAGTTCACTTGTTCTTAAAATAAAACAAATGGCATCAGGTTATTTATTCCAAAAATGTAGTAACTTCTATCCTAGCAGTTGACAGAAATTTCTATTGCATAAATAATGCAAATCTTATTTCAATCATTTAACATAGAAAATATATTAATATTATAGTATTAATAAACATAAATTACAACCTGTATCTATACAATAATATTTGCAGGTACAGTACTTTATTCAGAGCAAACTTTATGCTTAAATGTTTCACTTAACAGTCCCTTCCTAATGATAATACCAAGAACAATACCAGCAAATCAGGGCAGATGACTTTACCAAACTATCCTCCCAAAGGAAACAGGAAACTGGTCGTACAGATGACCATTTCTACTGCAGTCATCAAGCCACTGCTTGAACAGTTGGTGGCACAGTAATCTGCAGCTTGACCATTCAGACAATTACTGCTGAAACAGTGATATTAATCTACTCATAAAAGGCAAGTTAAGGGTCAGTTGCCAGCAGTGGAAAATACTTGGTATGGATAATGTGCTACAGAACTGGATTCATCTGCTCTTACTGATTTCAGCAATCTGCACAACTTCATTTTTGAGTGGATAAAAACACAGAACTTAAAACTGTGTTAAATCACATCTGCATATATGAATATCTTCAGCATCACTAATGGCCTGAGACAATCTCATATTGTGGCCTATGAGGCATACTCCAGCAATGCAGCCTCCTAGGCTGACACACAAGTCTGCAGAGAAGTCGTTGTTGCCACAGATGTCTCTCAATACTTAACATTCCTAGAAGAATCTAATCTCCCCTAAGGATCAACATTTATGATTAACAAAATAATTTCAGTCTACAGTTTAAATCTTTGGAGGCTGTTTGACAGGCAGTAATCCAACATTTGCCAGGGAACTTTTGAAACACATACAAACACACATATATGTATTTTCTTAGAAAGTACAAAAGAAGATACACATCTGTAGGAAAAGGAGAATGAAACCACAGTTTGGAGGGACTTGGGCAGCAGAAGGGATGAGTTTGGGACAAGGCAGCCCCAGAAACCTCAATTTCCACTTCTTTATAAGCCACAGTTCAAGCCTGGTGCTTGAATTTCTGCATGAAGAAAGAACAGTTTTAAAATAAGACTCAAATAAGTTTTCCTACTCGTCATCATATATTTGTATTGCCTGCTCTTTAGCTCTCAAATGGGAACATGGCAAAGAATGACTGAATGTCTTGGCTACTGCTACTTTTTACTTCTCTCCTTACATATGAAAAAGACCAATAGACCTTTCTTAACTACTCAGTCTGCTTCACTTCATAGAAAGAAAGTTATACACCATGCTAAAGTTCACAAAATAAGCACTGTTTATACAACCCAATGACATTCACAATGAATAGAGTTTTATTCATCAGATCATGTTACAAGGAACTTTCACATCTCTACAAATAGCAAAAATATTAGACATTACTGAAAAATCATGCCCCACACAGAAGTCAGTCATGTCAACTACACTTCTTATAGTGTAGGTTTCAACATTCATTTGCTGCCCAGCAAGTAATAGCACTTTAAATGCTATCCAAAAGTACTAATTATGTTTATGAAATCTATCTGTGATAGTAAGATTTTTTGCTTAAACTTAAGTGACATTCATCTTTCCTTAAAGACAACATGGATTAAAATTGAAAATCTAAAATTTTGATGAAATATTTTTGCTATTCTTATATGGAAGTATCTTATTGAAAACAATCTTATTAACTTGCTTCTTTCAATTAGCTTTCCAAAACTACAGACCGGGGAGGCATCTTACTGCTCTTCCTATACAATCACAAATGATGTGAACTCGTATTCAAGATTCCCATACTTTGCTCTTTCCAAATTCTGCACCTCCACAGACGATTTTAGAGGCGTAATGGCCTTTAATTTCCTGCAGTAGCAAATTAAAACAAAATTACTCAGTTATCTTTTCAAGTTGCATACCAGCTCAAACAATTGTTTTTATTTTGTGGTTACACACCACCATTTAATATTATTTCTATTATTCATTTCCCCTTCTACTTTGACGGTTTTGGCTGTCTTTTTTTTTTTTTTCAATTGCAAACCTGCCAAATTACAAGATGAATAGAAGATTGAAACAAATAATTACATAATCCATAGGACTTTCAAATTTCTTTACAATTTAAAGTGCAATTTTACTTTGTGAATCAGAAAATAAGCAGCTTTATTATCAAATGGGGGGCAGGGAGAGAAGCAAAAAAAAAACCCAAACCCTATATTGGTTGATTTACACTTATTCTTTAGTTTTAAAAATTAATAAAGGCTTCCCTTGCTAAGGTTCTTTTTCTCCTCTACTTTGTCAGGTTGCACTTCAGAGGTTGCTTTTTCCCTAAACATGCTGAGTTACCAGCTACATCCTGTCTTCCCACAAACTGTGCTTTGACCGAGAGTGTAGAAGACAGGACAAGACAAAGAGCAGCTTCATTGGGGGAAAAATATGCCATATATAATAAATTTAAATGAGAAAATTAGATGGATACAATTTATCACACTCATAAGCAGTGTTCCAATTTAATGTTTTTAATATTTCTAAGATATGGAATCACAGAAACTATGCTTTTCATAACTATTTCATACCTATTCATACATGCTAAGCTACTTTATTCATCATTCAGTTATTTCATAATTAGCTACTTGTTCTGAGATATATTTTGGACTTAGCATTGTTTTCCTATCAAACTAATAAACAAAAAAAACCCCTTTTACAGTTGATGCAAAATACCGTAAACCTCTTTCAAACAAATCATTGGAGCCAAAATAAAATTTAAACTTACTACTTGATATTGCCAGTTACAGCTAGTACCTCTAAAACATTAGCGTTTCCTTTAGATTGATTAGCTAGGCTTTATTTTAAGGGTTGTCCTGCAAACAGAAACTGCAGGAGTGCCTACATATTAACTGTCTTACAAACTCCTTTAGCTCAAATAACTAACAGGCATCTGGGAGGTGCAAATTATAAGGAAAAGAACCTGTATTATTGTATGAGGTGACAATCTATGGAGCTACTAGGTCAGAGTATTCTAAAATGATTGTGTGACTACCCAAAGACATGTAAAAGAAACATGTGCATACGTTACAAAACCAGTTTGAAGTATTAGGCCTCTCAGTGATGAAAATGAGCATTGCTTTATGATGTGTACTATTGTATTTACTCCTGACTGTGTCTGAAAGTACATACCTTCTTATTGCCTTGGATTCATTTTCTCTTTATTCACCTTTTAAGGCACAATATCTTAACTGAGGGAAGCAATTCTTAAAAAAATATCATCAATATTTTTATGATTTACTTTCAATTTTTATTAGGTGGGAAAACAGCCTTTCCAGAAAGATTCTGGGTAACTGCAATTAATTCACAATGTAACAGGTTTTCAGGGGTTATCTGCTTGCTTGTTTGCTAATCTGCTCCTGTAAAGACTTCAGCTACAAATGTCAATTTTCTTAAGCTATAATTTGTTGTTTTCAGGTGTACAGCTTCAGATAGCATTACAGAAACATTTTGTTAATTATACACCATGATCTGAAGCACAGATTTTGTATTTAGTTTCGCTGATGGCCCGGAGCCTTATGGTATTTCAACTGGCTGCCTACAGATGGCCTGATTTTCACCATTATTCATTGGAGAAAGAACTCTTTAGTATCCCAGTACCTACATTTCCAAGCTCCACTCAGCTCATTTATCACCATCTTTTGTCTGATTTGGTTTCATGTTCTTACTTGTATTAGAAATATTTTCTGAGACTTGTACATCTTTTCTTGAGTTCCTGCCCTCTGAAGCAACCTTCTGGGTTTTACAGATGGGATTTCCTGTTATGCATGCTGGGATTTTTTTGCTATGTCACTAGGCAGGGAGATTGAGCTTCTGCTTATTCATGTCTGTCCTGTAGATACATTTGTAAATAATATGAAAAAGCAGACATACTAAAAAGTGGCATTCCTTTTGGTTTTGTACTATAGCTCTTTCTTCTCTCATTTCCTGGACAATCATTAAACAACTGAGTACGATGGTGGAATGAGATCAGAAGGCAGTGTTATGCTGCTACACAGTGCTCCTGTGACACAGGAGTGTTGGACATCTGATTCTTTAAAATAACTCTAGAGACTGTCCAGTCCATTCCTCTTTTCCAAGTAGGATGCTCAAGGCCATGTCCAGTCAGATTTTGAACAACTTCAAGGATATAAATTCTGCAAAACCTCCGAGCAACCTGTGAGAGACTGAGGTCACCTTCCCAGAACCAAAAAAAAAAAACCAAACCCAAATAATTAAAAATTCTTACTTTTATGTAGAATTGTGCCCATCACCCTCTTGCTGGGTACCACTGCGCAGGGTCTGACTCTATTACTTTTACTCCTGACCACTTAAGGTGTTCATGCACATGAATACGAACCTCCTGAACTTCTCTCTCCCAGGATGAGCTGTTCCAGCTCTTTCAGCCTCTTCTATCCTCTGGTCCCTTAATCACCTTCAGGGCCCTTCTCTGGACACAAGACTGTGTGTTCCCATGTCACATGCTGCAGAGCACATCAACTGACACAGCAGACCTGGCAAGGCTGCATCTGCAGTAGAGGGGAAGTATCACCTCTCAGCTTGCTGGCAATGCCTTTTGACACCATCACCATCACCATAAAAACCTTCTTAAACAGATAGAAAAATTTCATGCGTGCTTTCCTCAGATTTCATTCAGTGATTTTAAATATACCACATACGATTAGGTTCACATAACAGAAGAACTTAGTTCTTCTGAGATTTGGTACTTCATTGCATTCCCCTCACTATCACTTCTGAGCTGGAGAATTAAAGATTATATTCATTTAGTTTTAGAGTTTTATCATTGTTTAGGATGCAAACACGATAATAGTTGATTCACGAGAACAGAAATATGGAGCATATGCAGACTGTAGATTCTGCAGTCCTATAACTTAAACACAAATGCAAACATTTCCTTTGAAAAACGATTTAAAATATTCTGGATTAAGTAATATATTTTAAATTTGCCCTTTGATTATTTTTTCATTAAAATATGAATGCAAGCAAAAATTTAGAGGCATTTCAAAATAAATAATTATTTTTCTTCTGAAAATATTGAAACAAAACTGACATTCTATATTTTTGAAAATAAAATAGAAATGTTCATCAGGCAAGTTCTGACTGTGATGCAATGACACTTCTAAAACAACAATTTCATAACTGTTGATTTAAAAGCAGCTGTTATCCCTGTATTTTCATTTATTCCTGGTAGAACTAAAGGCAAATAATTAAGAATCAGACTCATCCAGTACAAACTGGCAAAATTCCATGGGAAATAATATAAATGCAAACAGGCAAGCAAACAATAACTTAGAATCTATTAAGTTTGATTAAAACTGCTCTGGCAGTTTATCATCCAGCCAATTATGAGGGAAATTAATAACTTCCTGAAAATCATTTTGGAGATCCTTTGATATAAAATATAAAAACTGGAAAAAAAAAACAAAACCAAAAAAACCTCCCTTCTGCAGTATGCATCACTTTCATTTATATCTATTTTTAAATCCATTCTTATCACTTCACAGATCTTATAATTTCTCTCAACATTTGAAAGAATTCTAGGATTTTGGAGCCTCTCATTCAAACTTGGGCTTTAAAACACTAGCTTTGGCTTGGAGAGTACATAAATTGGTTTTTAAAAGGCAATCAAAAAATAAGTACTCTGTTCATCCTATCCAGCTATCTGAGCAAGAAACATAGTGAGCCAAACAATACAACAGTAAAACCAGAGTTTAAACTTGCTTAACTCATTTAGGAGCACATTTTATTAGGTTTTTTCCTGTGCCATATCAATTATCCCCATAAGTGCTCATATGAAAATTAAAAATACTGTTTATAATAGTGATAAAATGCTTTTAAAACTCAGGGTCCCAAAACAAACTTAAATTCTACAAATATAGTCATGATGCATCCTTAAAGGTGTTATTCTCACATTTAAAGTGTGAAGGAATAATGCATGGATCAAAGAGAAGTCTAATTATTACACGAGCTCTGAAGAGAACTCATTCATCAGATGGTTAGCATCTTTGGAAATACATCCAAACATCTGATAGCTTTCTGAAGTTTAAAAAGGGAAATCACCACCTGTAAGGAAACAAGCTTGTTTAGATTTGCTATCTGTATGGTAATTGAACCAGGTATTATAGCAACAGCAAAAATACAAGGCATTAAAGAAATTCTTACTCATTGAGAATGCAAATCGCTTTTTATTTTCCTGACCTTATAGTGCAAGAGGATGAGCACTGCCAGTAGATTACCATATCATAATCTCATGGAATTAGGTTAAATACCCAATTACTAACACTGAATGACAAAAGACTAAAGAGGAAATGCACTGTGTATTCCAAAAGTAGCAAGCTGACATTTTTAACACAGCAAGAAAAAGACAGATATAAATTTTTTGAGTTATAAAACTACTGGATAGTTTTAAGATGCATGCACCTCTTGAGCAAAATGAATTTCTGACATCAAACGTCTGCACAGTAGAATTTACACTAGTTTTCAATTACATTTAAACATACACAAATTTCACACACATTCATTCATTCTAAAGATATTCTCAAAGAGCCTTTTTTTGTATGCATTAGGTATGCATGTCTGATGGTAACACATTTTTCCTATGCTACCAATGACAACATCTCATGAGCACCCTGGACTAGGTCTGGCTCAGATGCAGATAATCTTTGTAGCAGCCCCTATGATGCAGTTTTGGGTTTGTGACTAAAGTGGCACTGTTAATACACCAGTATTTCTGCTACTACTGAGCAGTCCAAGCATCAAATCAACTTTTATCCCTCCTCACTCTTCCCCCCCATCCCCCAGCAAGACGGCTGGGGATACACAAGGATTTGGGAGGGGACACCTGACCCCCACTGACCAAAAGGATATCCCACACCACATAATGTGAAGAACTTGGCAGGGCTTGTTGGTCTGGAAAGTAGCCATTGTACTTATTAGTGGATGGCTAAAATCAATAGAAAAGTAAGATTTATAGCAAATGCAAATGTTTCACAAAGAAATACTTCCAAATTAATCTAGCACAGTGGAAGGGTTGGAGGCAGGGGGTGTGAAGACAGACATACATGTGCATATTTTAATATATATTACAAATATAAAAATATAGATATATGCATCCTCCCACTCAAACTCCTATGGAAGATTGTATCATTTAATATAATTACTACTACAGGACAGAAGACTAGGAAAAGGGGATTTAAATGCTATTTTTTTTGATGCTAAAAGAGGGCTCTCCCATCTGAACTGCATGACTGTCCTTTAAACTCATCTATTAAATTAGCTTAATTCGTATGAAAAATAAAGCATTCATTACGCTGAAGAGGCATGCTGCCCACATGAAACTGGGAGTGTAAAGACTTAAAAGTGGCCCAGGGCTGAGTGCTATAGAATCATAGAATAGTTAGGGTTGGAAAGGACCTCAAGATCAGCTAGTTCCAATCCCCCTGCCATGGACACAGACACCTCTCACTAAACCATGCCACCCAAGGCTCTGTCCAACCCGGCCTTGAACACCACCAGCGATGGAGCATTCACAACTTCCCTGGGCAACCCATTCCAGTGTCTCACCACCCTTACAGTAAAGAAATTCTTCCTTGCATCCAATCTAAACTTCCCCTGTTTCAGTTTGAACCCGTTACACCTTGTCCTCTCATGTCCTCTTGTCCCTAATGAAGAGTCCCTCCCCAGCATCCCTATAACACCCTTCAGATACTGGAAGGCTGATATGAGGTCTCCACACAGCCTTCTCTTCTCCAAGCTGAACAGCCCCAGCCTTCTCATCCTATCTTTGTATGGGAGGTGCTTCAGTCCCATGATCATCCTCGTGGCTCTCCTCTGGACTTGTTCCAACAGTTCCATGTCCTCTATATCTTGAGGACACCACAACTGCACATAATACTCCAAGTGAGGTCATAAGAGCAGAGTAGAAGGGCAGGATCACCTCCCTCGACCTGCTGGTTACGTTCCTGTTGATGCAGCCCAGGATGCAGTTGGCTTTCTGGGCTGCAAGCGCACACTGCTGGCTCACGTTCAATTTCTCACTAACCAACACCCCCAAGTGCTTCTCCCCAGGGCTGCTCTCAACCTCTTCTCTGCCCAACCTGTAGCTGTGCTGGGATTGCTCCAACCCAGGTGCAGGACCTTGCACTTGTCACGGTTAAACTTCATCAGGTTGGCATCAGCCCACCGCACAAGCGTGTCAAGGTCCCTCTGGGTGGCATGTCCCTTTTAAATATTTAGTAACAGTCTGATGGCAACAGGATGAGACCATGGTCTGCTGTAAAGCTCAGTAAAGTCTCAAGATATCATTTACTTTGCTTGGTACTTTTCTGGTTAATTTTTCATTGTATACACTTGTTTCTTCCTGCATCATACTTAAGAGTGAAAGCTGTTATTAGCATTTGTTCAGCACTCAGACCAGAGGTGATGTGACTCACAAACAGAGCTCCTTGTAGTGATACTGTAGTGTACAGAGATAAATCATAGTAACTGTAAAATACTATAGATAGCAATATGCTTAGGTTTCAGTATAGGCAATGACAAGGCTAGGTATTTAAATAGCGATAATATACCTTTTAAGTTTTCTGAAGTGTTCAGTTTTATTTCTAAAGACTTTATAAGTTCAGATTTGACCAAGAAATCCTTTTAAAATTAAGCAGGTAGGCTGTGTGAGGAGAAGAACAAACGGAGATTAAAAGAATAAAGAAACTATTTGTAAGCCTGTTACTGGAAATACAAGGAACATATAAGCTTATGAAGCAGATAAGCATTCAACATCCAACTGGAATATAAATGAACCCTTGGCTCTCCATTGTGTTCAGCCCTCTACTATTGCCCCTTCACATTACTGTGTGCGCTGCTTATTCGGTGTTTTGCTTGTACTGGATTCCTGTAAGTGAAAGATACTAAAATAACCTTAATCTTTCCCAGTGCAATCTATATGTACCACTTGTTAGTAATTATACTAAACCTTAAAGGAAATCTAGAGTAAAACTGGTGTAAATTGTTAATGTACACAGAGGTTCTTCTCCTTTCTTTGAGCACCAAAGCAAGTAGTATAGTTCAAGCAAACTAAAGCAAACCTATAACCAAAACAGTTAAGAAAAACAAACAAACACCCCACGAAACCAAAAACTATTAGGACAATTTCTTTCTGGACTCAGCAACTCATTGTACATGCACACTGGTTGAATAGTCATAAACACAGCAGTCAGCAGAAAATGGTCCTGAGACCAATTAGAGAAAATATTCAATTATCCAGTCATAACAACTAAAGCTTGTATGAAATTAATACTGGATACTGTTTTTCACAGGTGCAAGAAAGACTTAATCTGTCAATAATCACTCTTTCTGGCAGTTCTCCCCTGAGCACCAAATCCAGGCTCATGGAAAACAGTCCTTCCGGCCTTCAGCAAGGGGTCCCCTCCCACATCCCCATCTCCAGAGATCAGCATCTTGTGGGAGAAAGACGTGTCCCAGCAGGTAAGCAGAGATACAGCCTCAGAGCCCATTCCCTAAAAGTCCTTCTTCTGAGGGAAGTAAGGTCTGGAAAGGAGCATGACAGGAAGAAACAAGAACTCGAATTAATAACTGGGACAAAAGATCCATCCACACTTGGCGACTTAAAGCTGAGAATAAACTATTCTTAAGAAACTGGTATTTCAAATTTTGCTTTTATTTTAGACCACTACAAATTCATAAACACTGAACTAACTTTGATAGTTAAATTAAACTTAAGTGAAATTTTTTTTACAATACAGGTAGTAAGAATATTTTTTTGATTGCTTGGTAATTCAAACCAGTGAAGTTTTTTTTTGTTGTTTGTTTTATAAAAATAAAAATCACAATGATGCTTGAGGATTAAATGGTATTTCCTTAGTGTGCCATGACGCCTCATAAGAGCTCTGTATCAGATTCTTACCTTTATTTTCCTGTGAACAAATTATATTTCTTATAATGTTCCCTCGAGCTAACAGGGGAAAAGCCAGTACAATATGAATAAAGTAAAACCTGATGGCTCCTCATTCCCCAAACAAAAGACACAATTCTTAGCAAAGAATACAAAGCCCATCTAAGTATCCAACAAGGAGGGAAAAAAAACATGACAACCTAAATTAGGATTTAAGGAAAATGAAAGTTGTTTTTTTTTTTTATAAGAAAGAATTGATTTTCCAGAAGACACATTTCCAAAGGAAAAGTTCACAACAGACCATTAGAAGTTTAAGAAGTCTGCCATTAAAAAAACATCACCCAGAAGTGTATTTCTGAAGAGACTTGTAATTTTTAATTGTTTTAGTACAGAGACACAAATGCAATACACTATATTCCCCTCTGCAGCTCAGACTACTCATTTGTCTTCTTACTGGTTTCTGTTTTGAGATATTCAGAACATACATGTTCTTTCAACTCACAAACCCTGTATTTCCCAAAGGCAAGGAACCCCCCCACACACAAACCAACACAACCAAAGAACGCATAATTTTTTTCAAGGCATACATCTTTTGAATGCCTACTAGCTGTAGAAGTCATATGGGCATTAAAAATAGCCTAACAGAAATCTCTTGTCCTTGATATATTTTATGTACCAGACACTATATTTTGTTTGAAGTTTCATACTTGCAACCAGACATTACAGAGACTTCTAAGACTAGCACTTCCATACGTCTCCCTGTAACACTACACTGGGGGTACTACCAGAAAGTTACACTACAATTGGCAATACATGGATTTGTAATACAAGGTGAAAGACAGTAACCATGAGACAGCTTGTTTTACTTTTAACATACAGCCATATGCTTATGTGTATACACTTAAGAATTCAGAAGGTATTGCAAACAGGTGGGAAATCTGGTAGGCAGGTTCTACATACAACTAATGCTCACTGAGAAAGATACATTCTATTTAAGTATGAGGTAACATAATCCCAAAACTGTATCAAATGTAGGAAAGACACCTGTGAGATTTACCAAGTCACCTCTCAAGTGATCTATCACAAACCACTCTCTCCCATACACACTTCACACTTCCTCAAAGCATAGGTGAAAATAGTGTTACAATTGTACACTAAGACATCCAAAAGATAATAATTAACAGGAATAAGTTTGTTCCTGCAAATTTAATAACACCTCTTGAACAGACACTATTTTGATTTTAGATAGAGTTGCAACATCTAACATGAAACTACTCAATATTTAGTTCTTACCCTTATCATTTAATGGGTGACTTCATGCCTTATTAACTGTGTGCTATTAAATTGTGAATTTGGAAAAAATTATCAGCTACTTCATGAGCTCTTGGGTGGCATGCATCATACTAGTATCAGAGTGCTTCCCAATTCTAATTATTTTCCACAGGCATTCATTGAGTCAAGGATCTACTATTAAACCCATTTAATAGAATGGGAGTTAAGACAATGAAGTAGAAGGTCAAAGTATCTGCTGATTTTGGATACCTAATTTAAGGCAGAAAGGATATCATTATTTACTACTGCACACCACTTCATAGGCCTGAATCAGAGCTCTCACTAATGAATTTAAAGGGCTCAAAGCCTGAGCTAAGAACCACAAAGATTACCTCTTTCCCCATCCCCTTGCTTACCTCATCCTATTCTGAACAGCCAAGATTGCTAAGAGTTTTTATCTGCTCAGCTATCACTCCATTTTCCCTCATGAGCTTCTTTTGTTCTGAGTTTCTTATATTCCAAGCCTTGTCACTAATGGACTTCTGAATTCCTATATCTGTCTGTCACCACCTAATGTAATTCTCTTTCATCTGTTCTACCTTTGTTTCATTAAAAAAAGGCAGAACATAGTTCATCAGTTCTTTTCCTTGTATTTCAGGTCCATTATGAGACTTATCTTCTTCCTTCTCCTTGCAGGACTGATCCTAGTCTCTTATCCTTTGCCCCTAATTTCTCTTTAAGTGTGTGCATTAATCAAAGTTTTCACTTATTTTCATTGGTAATAGATGCTACAATGAAATATATTAGGCATACCTGGCAAGAATTGACAATTACTACCTTCATTAGTTTCAAGCACAAGGAAACCAAATGACTCTAACAAAAGATATCATGTACCTAAGAGATCACACAAATATCTGCAGCCTTAAAGGACTAACGTCTTCAGTAGAAAAAAAAAGTGGCTTGTTTAAAATATTTATGCTTCACAAAGAATCAAGAGAAAGCATACCTATAAAAGCATCATCAATATTTGTAACAGCCTTTCCAAGTTTTAAGGCAAATATATCTATATGTGCAAATAGTCTCATTTGTAAGCATATTAAGGCAATGAGGAGTTATGCATTCTTTGTTGGACTGCAAAGAAGTAATAAAACAAAGATAAGCATACTTTCAAAGCAAATATTCCCACAGCTAAGTACAAACTGTAAATTACAACAGCATAATCAACCGTTAGAGAAAGTCTTACATCAAACATAAAGCCTGCAAAACTGAATTTCTTTACAACTATGTTTAAGTAACAACTCTTATTAGTGTAGGAGATGACAGACAACTCTGCCCAACAACCTTAATAGAAAATGAAGACACATGGCCTTGAATAAATCCCACAGTTTGATTAGCAATATCATACTAATAAGTCAAGACTATGGTAAAAAAATCCCAGAGGCATGCTGGTGGCATCTTAATGCTTAAACTTGGGGTGAATCTGTAGTGGCGGAATCCATTAAGCTGAAGTTCATCAACCTGCTCTAATTTCAGACAGTAGCTGAGTACTGTAAGATATTCTTCCTGTAGTAGTGAGGGACTTAACAGGGGCATTCTGCACACGAAGTCTACCTTTCTAATAATACAAGACAAGGATTAAACACTACTGAAAGTGTCTATTCCTTTTTATAGGCTAATCTTAGGATTCAACCATACTTTGAAAACCATAACCTGTAATTTAAGCCTTGGGATCAATAGCACAAAGTGTGACAAAGACTGATATTTTCTTCTTATCAGTGGTATTACTGCAATGACGCACGTATAATCCCAAAGCTCTAACAGGCTCCCTATACAATGCTTTTTCTTTATGAAGACATACTATTAACTTAAGATAAATCTGTCTTCTGTAGTCTACACCTTCACATGAAAATTTCTTTTCCTTCAGCATAACAAGAATGCAACTCCTATTACTAGAAAAACAACCAAACATCTAAAATCAAGCTATAGTTTACCAGTAGGAAGAGAAAAAAGAAGTTGTTACCTGGCTTTAGGGAACAGCTCAAAACCATTTCTGAAGGTTTGACAATGACTTATCAGAATCCTCACATCTAAGAAAGGTAGTTCTAAATCAGAAAACCCTGTTCTCATTTTTCCTTTCATATTCCTATACCAATATGCAAGCTTATAGCACAGTTTTGGCACAAGGGAGCTGATTGAGCACTCAAGCTGCCTTTAGATGATTACTGCAGAGAGTCTAGAAAAAATAAACAAACAACAGAAACCCCAACCAACCAAACAAAAAAGCCACCAACCCTCCCCCCTAAACCAACAAACCAGCACAAACCACCACCAGACCCAGAATTAGAATCACCTGGTGCTGCAGAAAATCATTCTCAATGGCTTGCATCTCTCCATAGATGAGATTATTCAGTAATATACAACAGTTAGAGAAAAGTGTCTACAAAAACTAAGGGTTAAATTCTGATTTATTCACAACAATGTAAATATCTACAATACTAAGAGCAAAACAAAAATATTAACTTGTTGTCTGATAAATTAAATATTACTGTGAATCAATGAAAATCCTCTCTGTTTCACCCAATCTTTGTTCATATTTCCAACTTTGTGACTTTAAAAGGGGTGCATACTTTAGGAATAATATTTTTTGCATTAATTAAAATTGCATCTTAGAATAATTTTAATACATGATAATCAGGATAAAGGTGACATAATGAGCTTGAATTGTTAAGGACTGTTAAAAACAGGGCTGTTAAACTGTTTTCCTTTCCCACCCTCCTCACAGCTGCACCACATGAGCAGGTATCTTATTTACTATCACAATTCATTTTCTCCTTCTGTGCCAGGGATTTTTTTAATTGTAATACATATAGAATGGAAAATTAATAAATATACTGTATTTCACCCCTCTAAAATTACTGTCTTATATTTAAATAAAGAAACAGTGTGAAATGCACAATTTGAGCAGGAGCTCTGTATTAAGCACTGTAAAAAAAATCAACCCTTTCAGGATCCTATATTTAGGTTCAGCTTTGCATATTTTAAATTATTTACTTTAATTTTTAGAAAGGAAAAAATTGAATTAATTGGGATAAGTGCTAAAAATCCAGCAAACCTAAAGCACAGAATTTGTAACAATTATTCCCATGTATTCACTTCCAGCACTCTAAACCAAACAGAACAAAATGTGGGAAAAATATTATCTATTTTAGTAAACATACCCTAATTCCTCACATGCAAATAGACAAGTTATTCACTGAGAATAGGCAAATATCAGTTTGTTGTAGACTAAGGACGCTTAATATCATGTTACGAAGGGAGCGTTCTCATTTTCCAAAGCTGCTATGCTTTGTAATGTAAATGCACCAATGAAAAGAGGGTCTCATGACTGCAGATGAATTGCACTACATGAGTGAAAATAACTATTGCTGTTCTAACAAACGAATTTGGTGACTTCAGCAATAATGATAAATATAAGCAGCTGGTGCAGGTGTTCTCAGACATTAGAACATATTTCTTTACTATTTCAATTTTACTAATTTCTCTGCATAATGTCTTGCATAGTCATGCGCAGAATAAGAATGTAGGTTCTGAAGAAGCTAGCTACTTTTAAGTATAGCAAAGATAGAATTTTCAACTGAAACATTGTGCAATAATATTTATTTTTATGATTTACATAGAAATTGAGAGAGATATAATGAGAGAGAGAGTCTGAGTGAGAGTTTGAGGTGGCAAAAATAAAAGATGTACCTTAGAAATATAAATACTGATGATATGAATGGGAAAGAGTTACTGTAAGAAACAATCTCCTATGCCATACAGTAATAATTATTATATAATTTAAGTACTAGGGTAGATCATATCTGGTGGCGTTTGCTGCATTAAATGCAGCAATATACCTTTACATCCATGGGAGAAAAAAGAAAGAAAAAAAACCAACAAACCACAAATTCTACATCCCTAAAATGATAAATAACTGGATTTAAAAAACATTTTACTTACTTGTGCATATGGTTTTGAACTACAGTTCAAAATTATTATGTTAATATTTGATATCCATAATACATTAGGAAGACAGACTGGGATCTATAAATCAATGCCTGACAAAGAAATATGTCCAATACCATCCTCTTCCTGGCCTTTTCAGGACTAGAGTCCTTCCTTGGCATGTACACAAGAAGAATGTACAAGCCCAGCGACTGTCAAGATTATACCTTTAAATCTTAATTACAAATACTAATACTTCATCACAGTCTAATTAGAAATTAACTTTAATATTTCCTTCAAGACAACAGTTTGGTTTGTTTGTTTTCTGGGTTTTTTTTTTTAATTGTTCGAGATACATTACATACCTAGATCCACACATAGCAGAAATAAGAAATCTGTTTTCTAGGTCACTCTCTGTAGATTTTTTTTTTCTATTTACTGCAAAGAAATTGTTTTCTTTTTATTTATTTCAGACTAGTATGCAGTGATGAAAGCACTACTCTGCTTCCCTATCCCCACCTAGTAGAATTCATACATCTATATGAAATGATTTCTGTTTTCATTTCCTTTGTCCTGCTTGCCAAATACATTTTTTATCAAATACTATTTCATCTTCAATTGCAAAATGTCATCATAGATCTCACATGTCTACCTATATTCAGACATCTGCAGACAAAAATGCAACGAAGTTTGGGGTTTTTTACACTGGAATTTGCAATGCTTGGTAATAGGAACATTCCAGAGAGACTGCTTGGTTTTGACATAGCCTTGACAATGGCAAATGCTTCTGATGAAAGTCTGCTTGGTTTCCTTCAAACTGACATAGCTCTACTTTTAGTAGACCATTTCATAAGCATCAATTTCAATTTCAAGCTAAAAGGAAAGTATTTTTAAGAGGTAGGCAGAGGAGGAGTAAGAAACATGGCTGGAATGTTGGTCATGCGCAAGTGGCAATGTAATCCAAACCAATGAAGGAAGAAATGGATAAAATAATGTTCAGGCATGAGGATAAAGACCCTAACTTTCTGTCTGTAAATTTGAGACAAGACATCCAAGACAGTGGAAAAAGGATCATATAATTTTGGCAAAGGTTGAACACAAATGTTAAAATTGCATTGGAGCCTGTGGTCAGAAACTGTTAAATTCAGACCTGAGCCTGTCCAATCTTAAGAGTTAGCTCTGAGATAAACCAAAACATATGCAAACACACGCAAGCTACATTTTAGGAAGCCTGGAAGCTGGTCCAAAACAAGCTTCTAGATGTTTATTTTTTAAAACAACTCTTTTCTTTTTTTTTTAATATATATATATATATGAGAAAATCTGATTGCTCAAGATATTTACTTACTGCATAGTTTCATTATTGGGGAGCTAGTATTTCCTCTAATGAAAGATGAAGTTGATTCAAATTTTATCTGAAATAAAATTAGTCTATTTATCTAATTATGAAAAGAGAGAGAGAAATGATGGTTTCCTCTCTTTGGAAGTAAAAAACATTTTTTCTTAGGATTTTGAGGGTTGTTTCTGTTTTGTTTTGGGTTTCTTCTGGGCTTTTTTAATTCCTCATTTCACAGATGTAAATGTTAAACTACCTAGTGTAGAAACTCTGCAACTTTTCTCCTTTTTTTATCATGAAAATTGTAATGGATACAATTTTGCCATTCTATTCAGTAATTACCTTTGGAGTCATCTAGTTTAAATAGTCACTGCAGTAATCTCTCCATGGGAACTTATGCAGTGCTGTTATAGTAAGTCTATTGATATACTGCAAGTAAGTATTCCAATGAGATCACACTGAACTTCACACGATGAGGCTGGCCATTTCATATTTATTTTTTAATTAATAAATGAATAAACAGAACTAATCCTGTTATGCAGTCAGCAGCACTTTCAAAAATTTTTTTTATTCTAAAATCAGAGTGCTTAGAAATCATCGCAGCTATCCCCAGTAGACAGTACATCACAGTAAGATGAATTCACATTTTTTGAAAATGGAGGTGATTTTGATCCTCTATACTTAGATACATTTTAAAATCAATTGCCCCCATTGCCAGAGCCAAATCATTGATCCCAACCAAGAATCATGAAGGGAAACAAATTTTAATGCTTATAGGTGGCGTTTCCTCTAGTCTTGCAACTCCTGCTGTGGAAAAAAAAGACCATAAACCTAGCACTGCCAAGTCCACTACTAAACCATGCACCACATTCTGCACATTTAAATACCTCCAGGGAGGGTGACTCATCCTCTTCCAATAAGGAAAGGAATAACTGTGAGTCCATACAAGCTACTGGGTCAAATTTTCTCTGTTGACGCCTAAATCTTCTGTTCCTTTGTACTTGTTCATGCTAGACCCAGTGATAGACAAAGAGACCTTAAATTAGAGCAAATGACAGAGAAGCATACCTGTTCAGGGGATGTAACAAAATTCTTGAGGATGTTCACATACTGTTATCAGTACGACATATGTGTCTGTCTGTTAGCTATACTGAGAGAGAAAAGTAGCTCTTATAACAAAGACTTTTTTTTTTTTGTGAATCTGGACAGGATTATTTTGCTGAATGCCCTTGTATCTACGTCAAAGGTTGGTTTTTTTTAAATTATTAGTGAATTAAAATTAGTTAAATAAAATATAAGTTAATACTAGTCATCTTTAACAAGGAACCGGACTTTAAAGTACACAGGACTATTTCAGCCACAGAAATTGTTAGCACTTAACAACAAAAGTCAAGAAATCCTGTTCCTTATAGTTGAGCCATGTTTGGGGAAAAAAAAAATAAATCATACAGCAGAGTTCAAGAGGAATAAAAGTCTGATGCAAAAATCTGAGAATCAGCTGATATCCTTAATGTAAAAAATTGGAAGCAGGATAAAAACACAAACTAAGTGACAATGAAGAAAAGAAATTAATGATCTGTTCCTCACCATATTTAAACTTCGGAGTTACATCTTAAGTGAATAAATAAATATGGGAAAAAAATCCTCCCCATGTATATTACTGTGCTACGTAAATGAAGTCCATAGCCAAGAAGGTATTTTAAAAGATCTATGTCCATTCTCATGTATATAAGACTTTGATTAAGATCATAAAGGAAGATTTATTAATATTAACAGCATGAAGTAAAATTAAAATCCACAGAAAAAGATGCATTCCTAACAGTAATTCAAAAACTGTACAAAGCGTATTTATACCATACTGGATTGTACCATACATTGCAAGGAGGACATCTCTATCTCCATGTATACATTATTTCATAATGATTGTGGATAAAAAGAAAATCCATTGTGCAAAACCTCAACCTGCATGCCTTTAGAGAACCTGAACATATGTACCACATCATACATGTACATCTTTCTGTATTGCTAGTGAAAAAAACTAATCAGTCCTTCAATGTATTTTATTTCTTTTATCTCTGTTCTTTTTAAGACTGGAAAGTCAGTTTATTAACAGAAAGTTAGAGCTTGCAAAGTTATAAGTATCAGTTTTGTGGTATACTTTTCTACACATTTTGTTTGGAAATTTGTGTGGCAACAATAAACTATGTGCTGTCAAATGTCAGACTTTTAATGATACTCATATGTGATGTACTGAAATGTTAAAATTGAAGTCTGTGCCTTACTCTTTTCTTTTTTCTTTTTTAAAATTGAAGAAATTAAGGAGTTGCACTCTGAACAGTCTTCAGTTCATGTGCCTATGAGACAGACATCAGTATGGAAGCTACACAACTACTAAAAAAACCCCTGGTATTTCTAGTTTGAGTTGTCTACAAGGTCAGAAGCTACTGCAAGGAAAAATATTATTTTAACAGAACAGCTAATGATATAGGTTCTGACTGATGGCTTATGCCTAGATCTCAGGGGTTTACTGATAAATCTGTAAGAACAAACTGACAAGCCAGCCTGCAAGTCAATGGTGATTAAGTGCAATCTACTTGACATAATTTCAGGCAAAAATTTGGTGTCAAAGGTTGACTCCTTCTTGTAACATTTTGCATTTCTAAAAGTAATGGCCTTTCATCCAAACACCTTTTGACTCTCCTCAGACTACAGCCTTTCTCTCCAGAGATGCTGGAATATAAAAGAGAAATAGAACTTCTGAGTCACCTAGGTTGTTCAGAATGTAAGCAAGCTTTTTTTTAACCCTCGCCTTCAGAAGGGAATGATACCTCATTAAACATGCATTCCTTAAAATATAACAGCCTATTGAGAGGAAATCCCTTCCAACTGAAAGTCTTATTCAGTTGAAAACAAACCAAACACAGTTATGTTTTAAAATGCCATTTTCACTGCATTGACAGGATTCCTTTCCTTTCCTTTTTTTTTATTTTTTTTTTTTATTTCATTTTTGTGGGTGTATATCTTTGCATGTGCACACATTTTACATCCACAGCTACCTAGCAACTTACATTTATAATAAAATTGCACTGTTGCAAAATGAAACAAAGTAAAAAATACTGCTGTGGAATAGCATTCAGCATGGGATGTAGGATGAACAGAACCCAATAATGGTATAACAGTGAACTTATTTTCAATGCCATCTATTTATTCATGTTTTATAGCTCGGGGATTTAGAAAGCCCCTGTTAGTAAATAATTTATGCTTCTCCTTAGAATTCTTTCTGTATTTTTGTACTGTAGGCAAAAAATAAAATTTGCAGATGGCAAACAATGGATAAAGGTCATGTTTGCACAATGCTAACATTCTTTGGGTTTTTTTGAGTCTTGGGGTACAAGTGTGACAAAAATAACCCTGGCTAACTCCAAGAAAAATATATTGTCTACCATTCTTTGATAATAGCCGTATAAAATTCCTGTGTTACATAAGACATGCCATCATGTGTATTTCTAGGTATACAGAAAAACGCCTCCTTTCATGTATTATGGGTTTTCATAAAAAAAAAAAAAAAAAAAAAAAAAAAAAAAAAACCAAAAAACCAACCAACCAACCAACCAAACAAACAAAAAAAAAACCAACAAAACCAAAAAACTCTGATTGCTCTTCCTCTAATGTTAATAATAGATGAGAATATCA
>JANRGW010044989.1:0-10395 GCA_024733675.1 Psilopsiagon aymara
TGCAGCCCCTTCAGGCACTGGAGCTGCTCTGAGGTCTCTCCTTCAGGAGCCTTCTCTTGTCCAGGCTGCCCCAGCCCCGCTCTCTGAGCCTGGCTCCAGAGCAGAGCTGCTGCAGCCCTCGCAGCTTCTCCATGGCCTCCTCTGTACTGAATAAAGCTGACCTTGCCTGGAGCTGAGGAGAATATCTCAATCCTTGTTGCTCATGTGATGCAGACCTGTTTCTCAAGGTGGGATTCATGTCCTCTTATTCAGACATTTCCAGAGTGGACACTTGCAGCCATTGGATCCATTTGTATCCGTTGGACAGAGTTACGACCCTCTAGGGTGAGATTCAATTGGCCAGCCGCAGACATTGTTTTTTTTTAATGAGAAGAACAGGCTTGTGGTGCTTGAATTTCTTTGGTGAGACTGATCTTGGTGACTGTCCCAAGGACATGCTGGAGGTTTGATATTGATCAGGTGCCCCCTTCCTCACTTAGTGTATTAAATGCTAAAGCTTTTCAGTTTTGTGTTCACTCAGAAAGTCTTGAATGTTTGTATGTGCTATAACTAAGATGGCTGAGTCATCTGCCACAAATAGGTTTTCAGTGAAGCCTTGAAAAGTTTGTGTTACTGGAGCCACAGATTTTGGCTCTTGTATTCCCTTAATTTCCTGCAGCCAAAGCATCCCAGGAGTCTGTTTAGAGCTGGAACAGTTGCATTTTTATGGTGTCCATGCCTGAGCACTCTAAAGCCATTGAGAGGCTCTCAGATAAGGACTTATTGATTTTATCTTCTGTCCTGGGCTTCTTTATACATCACCCTATTGTAGGTTCTTTCATTAGGAAAGAGCAGTGGGCCTGAGTACCAGTAATTGGAAAGCGTATGTAAAATAGGCTCAGTGCCACATTTATCATCTCATGGGATGCTCTGCAAAATGTTGGCATCTGGGATTTTGCAGCTGTCCAACAGAGCCAGGACTTTGTTCTTGGAGCACGTGGCTTATGGAATGACAAAGAGATCACCTTTGGGATAACTGCTTCTCAAGTGGGCACAATCTTCCTTGTCGTGTGTTAAGAGACATCGCATTTCTCTGTCTACCTTTTTAATTTGGGCGGTCTCCAGGCAGTTGTGGGAGGTTGGGGAGAGGTGTCCTCTGCATCTCAGCAGTAGGGCTTTTCTGATGCATGAGGTGATTTGTGTGCAGCTCTGTTATCTGCATGGATAGGGTTGGGTCCATTGGGCTGATCTCATCCCTGGACCACACTGTCTCTGCTCTGGATGTTCTAGAAGGGAGGAAAGTCCATTAAAAAGGTATTTTGGAAATGTCCAGTCCCTTCAGAATCCTTTGTGATAAACCGAAGCAAAATAAAAGGCTGGAGCTGTGATAAATGAGTACTCTGACGTTGTTTTTACAGGCCTTGTAAAAGTAATTTCCTGATAAAGTCTGCAGCTAAAACACAGTGGAGGGGTCAGACCTGTGGTGCATCAGAGAGAAATGAGCTGACAGGGAGAGAAGGCTGCAGCTCTAACGCTGCCTCCCCCATGCAGGGGTCTGGAAGCCTCTCTGTTTTGGGTCTGAAAGGAGAGATCTGGGTGATATTTTGTTTAACAGGTGCTGTTGTGAAGTTTCCAGCGCTGCATGTGAATGAACCTTCCAGTGGGGCTGTGGGAACAGTTGAGACAGTGCATCTCTGTGTTGGCACGTGGCAGAGTAAGGTCATGGGTAATAAGATTATGAGGTACAGGAGGACTTGTTGCATCCCTAGCTAGCATCTGCAAGGCTAATATAATTGAAGTGCTGTTGCCAAATTCCGGAGAAGAATTTGCCAGCCTGGAGACATTGCTGCCTGTAAGGGATGGAGGTTATATACTGAGCTGCCTAAAAATCTCAGCTTCCACCAGCTCTGTGGAGTGTTTCCTTCCGATAAGAGTACCCAGGAAGGCTGGAGAAAAGGAGATACGTGGCCGGACCCATCAAGCAAGTTAGAACAAAGAGCACAAATAAAATCTGAGAATATATAGAGAGCCTCTATGGGTAGAGGGAAATATGTCATGATCTAAAATGAAGGTATCTGAGTAGACAACGGCTGACCTGGAAATGTCCTGACCATATCAGATGTCCTTGGGGGAAGAAGTCCTTGAGGTTGTTGAGCAGCCCATCCCAACACCACAAGCCCAGATGGATGCAAAAGCAGGAAGCAAGGAGGCAGAGGGGATGCACTTTAGCTTTCAGTCAGATGCTTCTTTTAGTGGGATGGGGATTGTTAACGATCAGGGTAAAAAGGTGCTTAAGCAATGGAGTAATTTTAACCTGGGATGGGTCACCATATCTGCCCATCTGCTCACAGACAATTTCAGAGGCTCAACAAGTGAAATCTCTGGACCTGGCTCTTCTCTAATACGTTAATGCCGCAGAGTTGTACACATTAAGGCTGAAGATTTTCCTGATCATCTGAGTTGCATGGTATAGATGAAAGATACCTCAGTTTTTGCACCAAGCTTCTAGCTTGTGGTTGAGCTGTCATCTTTCGGTAAGAAATGAACAAACCTCTGACTTTTGGTCAGATATCTCAAGCAGAGCCAGCTTCTATGCCCGGCTGTTTTTTACATTGATTGCAAAAGAAAGCCCATTCCTTATTCTACACTGAATTGGTCTATTTTCAGGTTACAGTCATGGGGCTGGGTTATTTCTTGTCTTGCTGAGCAGAAAAGTCAACTGCTAGTCACTTTATCATGGGAATAAATGTTGATTTACCTCTCCATATTTAAGCAGATTCTTTGAGTGTAAGGCAGGGATTCAGACTTAGACTTGATGCAGCAGGATGCCAAGTGTTTTCAGGGCAGACAGCTCAGTGCTCCTCTTTGAACTCCCAGGTACATCTTTAGCCTCCGCCACCCCTGCCTCAAAACCCCTCTTCTGATCTACTTTTCTCCCTTCTCCTATGTACGTCTGGCTCCATAGGCAACAAATAAAGAGAGATTCTCATTGCACACCGTAATTTTGTGGTCCTGAAAAGTGGAGACCTGTAGCAATAATTGCAATAAATTAACCCTGCCGTTTTCTTCATAAAACTGTCTGGGGGAGGTTTCTTAATTCAGTTTGTCATGAGTCACTCTGATTACATCATGACCATGCTGATGAATGCTTGCGCAGGTAAGGGTCTCGCAGAGTTTGGCTGATAAATGCTTATTGCAAAGAGCTCATTGCTCGACCGCAAATATTTGTGCTCTGGGGATGGAACTGGGTTTTCAAGATTGTTTTCATTTTGTTCCCAAGCAATCAGGTTTGGCTGATTTTCTGTAAGTGAGAGAAGATTTAGTTTTTATTATTGCTGTGTGTGTTTCAGCAATGGTTTGAGGCCTCAGCTCTGCTCTACTCAGAAGAGAAAAGAAAGAGGAGTAATGTCAGGTCCTTCATGGTGGGAAAGGATTAAGTGTGGCAGTGGTGTGAATGAGGGAGGCGTGATGCAGAGCCTTGAATCTGAAGTGGGGCAAGAACAAGCACAGGCAGCAAGAAGGCAGTAGTGGTCTGAGGTGAGAGGTTCTGGGGGATTTTGGTAGTCTTTAGGAAAGAGAGAAATGTGGGAGCTTCAGCTGAGATTTCTGGATGGAAAGATGCTGAGGAAGGAAAGGAAGGGTGTCAGGACTGCAGATGGGGCTCCCCAGACACAGGGGTTGGGGTGTCCGCTCTACACATTGCTCAGCCAACATAATCAACTTCTAATATTATCGCTCGGACACTGCTGTAATTAACAGTGCTGGGTGATCCACTTTTGGGGCGTGAGCAGGGCCATTGCACCCACAGGCAGCAAGAGAGTCTTCAAGTCCAAAATGAAAGAGTACAAGTGTTTTTTGCAGTGTGATGGGTTTGTTCCCCCACTGTCATGAAAGCAGAGGAATTTCTGGTCTCAAAGTGTTGGCTAAAGTCCCGAAGTCTGCTGAAAGCATAGCAAGAGCTGGTCAAAACAGTTAATCACAGCTCTTTAAAACAAGCTTTCTCTTTTCCATTGTGTTGATGTTTATACTGGTTGCTATTCTCACCCTGAGCCCTTTGCCACAACTCTTCCCTTCTTTGGCTGTGTTTTAGGCTGCTTTTCTCTCTTTGCTTTTCAACAGATGAGGGTTCCAGCATTGAGGACACTGACTTCAACTGGGATGAGTTCCTGGAGGAAACAGGAGCCAGCGCTGCTCCCCACACCTCCTTCAAACATGTACGTGCTTTGTCTGAACCTCGTGGGTGCTGTGAGTGTTCCCTTGTGTGGTTTTCATGTGGGTCCTGGAGAACTGAAGTGTGGTCTGGGGCGAAATCATCCCTCCATGCATGTGACAACCTGCATGGGATTTGCCTCCCAGCTGGTGTTAGGGGAACTTAGTGTGTTTGTGATCACAGGCTTAGAGTATTGTGTCTATGCTATTTGCTTGTCCTCTGCCTTTGGTTCAAATTTTCCTTTTCTGAGGGGTTTTGTTGCTTTCCTTTTGTTTATATGCACTCACTTTTCTCTCTTCATGTATTTTTCCTTCTCCTTATTTCTTCGTTGTTGTTCATCCCAACCTGTAGAGATTCATCTCACAGGAGTGTCTGACTTCTCCAAAGCTGTCCTCTTAATGCATGATTTGCTGGCTAGCCGGCTCACTCAGCCCTAGTGTCCAGTATGCCCCATAGGAAACCATCTCTCAGCCTTCTGCCTGAAGATGCTGTCTCAGAAGCATGAGAACCAAGTATGTGTGTAGGTATGCTGGGTGAGCATTACATCAGATAGACAGCTGTGGTAGTTACAGTATGGTCTGTGGATCTTGTCCATGTTAGTGCAACTAGCATTTGAACTCTGAAATCTTCACTGATGAAGAATATCATAGCACACTTTGAAGAGAGGACTCTCTCTCCCAGCAGTGCCTATCACAGTCAAGGATGTTGTTCAGAGCTATCTTCATCCAACAGCAGTTGCTTAATTTCTTCTATTAATCTCCATGTGATGTCACATGAGGCCATGGGACAGCAATGAAGCTGATGTGTGAGTTCTTCATCACAGTCAAGGGTGTGCAGGGTAGATTTCTGCAGGACGTCTTTGTCATTCAGCTGCAAGACTGTGCTGACCTACTTGGAAGTTGTGATGCCTTCAACTGAGTTAAGCCATGACAAGTCATGATTCTCTGTCCTCAGCTGCAAGTCTCATGAGGATAATGCTGCTCATCCTCCTACCAGACCCATCAGATGTAGGTAGCAGCCTGTTCTGTTATAGCTGCCCATCAGTCATGGTGGCTCTTCTCCCAGCTTCACTTGGCTGGTCTGCGAGCTCTGGAGGGTGTGGACATCTTCAGCAGGAAAAGAGCATTTTTAGCTGTGATGCTCTGGGTTGCCTTACACTGAGCCTGTTTGCTGGCATAGATATCCTTTGGGAACAGCGTAGGTGTGCTTCAGTGAGAGGGAAGCTTCCTGAAGAACCTGTTGCTACTTAAAGAGGAGTCTTTATTTGGATGGCTGCTGTCATGCCATTAAACCAGCTTTGTCTCCTGGTGATTTTTTGGCTTGTTCTGAAGGGGTAAGGAGCTGCAGTGATGAAAATCCACTCTTCCATCTACATATGAAAAAATAATACAGTCATCCCTATTTTGTTTCCATTCTAACAGCAGTGGATTACTGCAGGATGAAGGACAATAATTCCCTCTACTGTAGAATTGCAGAACAATGGTTATTGTAGAGTTTATGCTTGATCCAGTAGCTGTCTGTAGGTAGCATCTTGTCCCAGGTCTGAACCCAAATACCAGAATCAGATGAAAGCATTATCCTTCATGGAGTCCTTAAGGGTATCTTTAAGAGTGTGGAGATGCCCGCCTCCTGCTGATAATCCTTCTGACTGTGGTGTCTCACTGCACCTCAGTCCTGGGAATGCCGCTGTGAGACAAGTTAGTGTTGGGAATAGTCCTTAGTGACTGCCCTTCACAATTTGAAACATGATCCTTAAGAAAACATGGCTCGGCCAGGAACCTGAAAGTTGTTAGAGAAGATTGTGTTATCTGACTGTCTGATCCCACATTTCATGGGATTTCCAGTCACAAGTCCCCTGCCTTCAGGGTACAGCATTGTTCTCTACTTGCAGTGAATGCAAGGAGTAAAACTACAAATGAATGTGAATCCTGGATTATTCATGAGGACCCTTAACATCACAAAAGCTAAGGCTGTACCTTATGGCTAAAGTAGCAAATATCCTGGACCTTCTTCAATCTTTGTTGATCTTCAAAGATCTCTTCCAGCTTCAATTCAACTATACTCTGACTCCAGGCACTGATGCTGATGATTGGTATTATATGTATGTTTGTGAACAAAATGCATTTAAACCTGGTGTTTAAATGAGAAGTTAATCAGAGATAGGCTTAAAGCTGACTTTGTAATCTCTCTGGTTTCAGTAAGAGATCAAGTACTAAGAAACCCGTAAGAACCTATCGTTAAGTGTCTCCTAGGGAGTAACAGGCTACATTTTGGGTGGTCTTCTGAAGACAAGGCTGGCACCTGAACTAGTGGACTGGCATCTACCTCTTTTTTATCAACAACAGTTAGAGACATTGCATTGGCCTTGGAAGATACTTTCTGATGTGCTGACAGCAGGCCCTAGTGTCCTAGAAGAGATGCACTGGCATCTGCGGTGTCTTAAGGCAAGTTACATGTAACGTGTCACTGGTGAGATAAATGGAAGTGGCATCTGTCAGATGGCAGGACAGTGACCCCAACCGTTTGCTTTTCGGCCTTGGGTCATATCTTCTATGCAAAGGTGCTGAAAGAGTCAGATGGTTGAGGCTTGAGCTGCTGTGAGGGATTTAGTGGAAACACTCTCCTTGGTCTGCCTGGTACAGCATTCAGCCCTTGATGCTTGTCAAACCTCAAGAGGTGCTTCGGTGTTGTTATATGACTGATTACTATAGTTGGGCTAAACTCCTAGAGGTATGTAGTTGCGTTTCTACCTTGCATGTGTCCTGTGATCCGCCTGTCAGAGCTGTGCAGTGGGAAATGAAACCTCATTTGAGTTATACCGCCTTTTTCCCAGGCATTAGTGAGATTTATGACACGAAGGTGGTTACCAGTCCTCTCTCAGATGTAGTGCAACTGAGGTTACCACTGCTGGAGAGGCTCTTTGGAGCACGTGGGATGTTGCATGATGGGGTATATGCCAGTGAAATAGGAATTGTCCTGCCCAGACAGACTGTGAAGGGGGTGGTTGGATTAAGGAGCACAATCAACTCATGTCCTGCCTCAGAGCTGCTCTTTAAGAGCAGCATCATTTTACTTAGCTGGAGAGGGGTCTCTCCCTGCAAAGAAGAAAAGGTAACACCATGCCTTTCTAATTTTGTAAGGTTGAAATCAGCCTTCAAAGCAGTTTCCAACCAGGGATGAAATTAGAAGTGGCCAACAAGAGCAATCCGGATACTTATTGGGTGGCTACGATCATTACGACGTGTGGACAGCTGTTATTGCTTCGTTACTGTGGCTATGGAGATGACCGCAGGGCAGATTTCTGGTGTGATGTGATGACAGCAGATCTTCACCCTGTTGGCTGGTGTACACAGAATAACAAGGTCCTGATGCCTCCAGATGGTGAGTTCTATGTGTTTTGTTAGGGTCATGCTCCAGTATTGGACTGGTGGTTCGTCTCCAGACTTCTAGTTGATCTGGAATGGGTGCTTCATATCATCAGTTGGTGTTGGGCGATGCAGACAGGGTCAGGTCCCCACAGGTCAGTGGGTGATTCAGTTTGCCAGTCAGTCTCTAGCAAAAGCATTTTTACCCTAGTTGGTTAACAACAGAAGACACTTCTGTAAGAAGCTGTCTTAACAAGGAAATACTGTTGAAATGCAAAGCTGTCATTTTCAGTGAGGGGAGAAAATTGCCCTGTTCTTGCAGGGTGAAATTCAAAGTGAGAAGAAACCAAAATAAGCAAGATCAATTTGGGTGTAACCAAAATCAGAAGTTAGCTGTGCACTCAAATGTTCTGCCCTGAAAGTTTAGACCCTTTCATTGCCAGATTCTTGCAGCTTTTAATTCCAACAGTAGATACACATGATAGCAAAATTTAGTCATCATAGGTTAGGGCATGTCCTGATTATCCGCTTTTAGGTGTACAAAAGCTGAATGCAAGAGCTGTACATTACTGAATGGCCCATGTGGGACAGTTTCTTAATGCAATTTGATCCCCAGTGTGTAGGAAAAACATTGGGGTTTTTGCTATGTACATCCACAGAACAACTCTGTACCCTTACCATTATGTAGCTCCAAGCAGAGGGTTACTTGCCACTTTTACTCATACGTTTTCCTGCCGTTTATTCTGGATCACGGGAAAAAAGAGATGAATATTTAGCCTCTAACTTATGCATGCTTTTAAAAAATGCCTCATTTATGGGTTCTGCTGCTGAAGTTGTTCTTTTACTTTCAATCTTATGTGATCATTGAAAAAAGCATATGTGCTAGTTGTGTGCCCGGTGTGACTTCTCCTGGTGTACTGCTTGCTTGGCTTCCCACTGAGCATGCTGTAGACATGGTCTGTGAATCAGAGCTGATGTTCCTGCTTTGTGCATGGTGAACTCTGAGCTAAACTTACCTTTTTCTTCTGGTCTATGTGTTTTGAATAAAGAGAGGATTGATTGCTTAGAAATAGAGAAGTCTTGAAGACAAATATGGATGAGAAATCTGTTGGCTTCTCCATAGTAAATCAAGCTGATGTGAGAGGGGTTAGGTGTTTTATTGGTCTCTTGAACTGTCTTTTATTGTGTGGATTATAATAAATGTTACCAGAAAGGTGCAGAGTGCTGTAAACTAATTCTCAAAATGTGAGGCTCAAGGAGTAAGAGACCTTATTATTGATTGTAACAGAAAATAGTGATTGCCTTATGACTGGAGGCAACTGCTTTTTTTCATGGCAGTGTCGGAATCTGCTCTTTGGGCTGTGGCTACTTTGTGTGAATTGTCTTGCTTGAATGACTGCAAATGTGCAGTGCTTGAATGACTGCAAATGTACAGTTCAACAAACCTCCTTTCTCCTCCAGCTGAGTGCTGTAACTGTATACCAGGAATTCAGATTTGGGCAGCTGCCCTATTTGTTTTGTTTTTCCCACTCCCATTCTCACTGAATTAACTCTATTGAATATGTCTTAGTATAGTTCTCGGAAAGAATAAATGTGTAGGTTATAATTTCAAAAGAGATTTAAGCATTTAAGAGCTTCAGATGTATTTTGGAATGAGGCATTTAAAATGCCCAGGAGGATTTGAAGCTTCAGGACTCCTCTTACTTGCCAAAAAGAGAGGTCTTAAATGTGCTCATAAGTCACAGAGCTCCTCTGGGTATTTACCCACAGGGTTCTGCCAGTGGTCAGAGGTGGGTTTGGGTCTTCCATTGGGACACCACAATTATCAGGAGTGCCCGTTGCCTTCTGTAAGGAGAACTGAGCTCTGACCAGCGTTTACAAGTAGCTTGTGAGTACTAGACTTATTTTACGCAGATGTTTGGAGTTTGTCCTGTGCTTACTCGTGTTGCTGGTCAGTGGATGTATCTTAATGAGCCCAACTTCATTGCAGTGCTGAGAGTTGTCTGGTGAAGCCTGCAGGATCAAATCTTGCATTGGTAAAAGAGAAGCTGCTGTTCTCTGTGAACTCCGTGGAGGTTTTTTTACCTTTTTAGCATTGTGCATTATTTTGTTATCAAACCTCTGGAAGAAAGGAAAGACAGCTTCAGATTGCACGGACCTGTTTTCTGAGGGCCTGATTCTGCACATCTTGATTATAATAAGCATTTCTGTTGGCAAGACCATGCAAGCAGAATGGCCAGGGCCAGTTATCTGTCATTAGGGTTTGATTTTAATCAGGAGTTGAAGGCTTCGGTTAAAAAGCAAATCTGCCCAGAAGAGCTTGTTTAATGGGCAAAATACCAGCATTGGGACAATGCTCTGTTTCTGCCTGCGAATCAGATTGAACTGATCAGTGCTCATGTTATAAATGTGATGCCAGGCAAGAATGGTACATAGTGACAGGACGAAGGATTTCATTAGATGAGAAAGAGATGCAAGAAAATAGACTGGTTCAGTTTAGCAAATCAGTAGAGCTTGATTTAATGCACACACAGAGCTTTTAAGGGGCAGCTGCCAAATAATTATTGTTTATGATCCCAATAAAAGGAAGTCATTTAATTTATGGACTGTTGCATGGCTATTTATTGGGTGACGTTAGTATTGCATCACGGTGCCAGTGGCTTGCGAGGAAAATGTCAAGTCATGTTATGTCCTCCCCTGTCGTTATGGTGCAGTGCAATAGAATAGGAATGCTAAAGCCAAATACTTGAGTTTGCAATAAAACGTATTGGCTTATCAAGGGATGGTGTGTGTGTGTTCCTACAAGCTTCACCCTCCATCCCCTCCCTCCCTGCAGGAAAT
>JANRGW010044997.1:0-15126 GCA_024733675.1 Psilopsiagon aymara
GACATGGAACTGTTGGAACAAGTCCAGAGGAGGGCCACGAGGATGATCAGGGGACTGGAGCACCTCCCGTATGAAGAAAGGCTGAGAAAGTTGGGGCTGTTGAGCCTGGAGAAGAGAAGGCTGAGTGGAGGCCTCATAGCAGCCTTCCAATATATGAAGGGGGCCTATAGGGATGCTGATGAGGGACTCTTCATTACGGACTGTAGTGATAGGACAAGGAGTAACGGGTTCAAACTTAAACGGGGAAGTTTCGATTGGATATGAAGAAGAAATTCTTTACTGTAAGGTTGGTGAGGCACTGGAATGGGTTGCCCAGGGAAGCTTGTGAATGCTGCATTGCTGGCGGTGTTCAAGTCCAGGTTGGACAGAGCCTTGGGTGGCATGGTTTAGTGTGAGGTGTCCCTTCCCATGGCAGGGGGTTGGAACTAGATGATCTTCAGGTCCTTTCCAACCCTGACTATTCTATGATTCTATGATTACCAATAGAATTGTTAGTAGCAAACATATAAACATATTTCTAAACTATTTTCTTAAGTCAAGTGCTGTAAACTAGTTAGATTGATGTTGATTACTCAGTCCTAAAATCCTAAAATCTGGTTTTGCCTTGGTTGAAAAAATACAAAATAATTAAAAAAACCCTGAAATCCCAGCCTTGCAGTAAACATAGATTTGTTTTCTGCTATAGTGCGTGGGTTTTGATGATGCAAGTACCATGGAAAGAAAAAGCTTTGTCTCAATTCTGTATTTGATTCACAGGCAACTGTAGTACAAGCAGGGCTGGCAGCATCAGCTATTAGCCAGGAATTGGCACAACACTTGATACAGCTTATTTTAAGTCACATCTGCAATACTTGATTTTTCATTATTTGCCCATATATATAATCCATATGCATATGGCCATAATACTCATAGATTATATTTATGGGTAGCTAAATGCTCACTGTGCAGGTTGACAAGGAAACGGTATCACTTTATCCATGTGAAAAACAGAATTTATTTTTTCATGAGTCTTGTTTCAATCATGAACTTGAGAGTGAGGAGGGGGCTATGGTATGAGACGTAATTTGCTGTCCCTCCCACAAGCTCCCTCAAATTGACCAAGGTATAAGATAATGAAAGTATAGTACTTCAAAATTACTACTAGAGAGACCCATTAAAACATTCAACACTGCTGCTAAGATCTCACCCATGCCTGACTTGCACCAGGGATGGAATATAAACTACATGAGGTGCCCCAAAAGATTAAAGCTTTGGTGGGCAAGGTAAATCTTGGACTATGCATTACAACAGTTTTATTCCCTCTCCATCCTGAGCACTACCACAGACAGTTATGGAAAGAAATAAAGGTACAACAGTTTTCTTTTTCTAGGAGGAAATGGTGGGGAAAGCTTAAAGAGACGGACAGAAAAGCAAAGACAGCAGAATCACTGCAATGCAAAAGACACTGGAGTCATGAGATACGACAGAGAAGAAGAAACAGGACTGAAACAAAAGAAACAAGGAGGGAACACAGGCGTGGTGGGGAGCTGTGGCATCATTCAATGAGGAGTATGCTGGCCAGGAACAGAGAAACAGATTTCTGTCCTCAGTTGCTCAGGCTGAGGAATCAGAAATGAGAGGCAGTGGAAGCTAGCAATGGAGTAGAAATATAAAGAGTTCATGTGAGACATCAGAGCAGAGGAGATTCTTACCAAAGCCTTGGATGCCTTAGTCCTACACAAAATTGCCTGCTGCCACGGCAGGGGCACACAGAAAGCAACAACCCGCAGAAAGGACTTCACCAGCTCACCTGGCAAAGTTTGTATTCACTGTTTAGACACCTTTCATGCCTCATTTTAGTTCCATATCAAATCTGCAAAATTTATCTTTAATAAAACACCTATTGAGTTAAGGCAAGCAAACAAATACACAAACTTGGAATAGCCTCCCAAATTAGTTTAAAAGTTAATGCAGAAAGCAATAAATAAGTTGTGATTCAAGACATCGGGGCATTGGAACTCTCTCCTGTGCTTGCTGTGTGACCTCAGTCAGACAAGTAACACCACTCATGCTTTCAGTACCTCTGTTTCATTATGATTTCCTCCTGCAGAGGCGAATTGGAGAGCTATGCATGAAAGAATACAAGGATATTGAGTAGGGCCTCATCATTCAGGCTGGTAGCAAAACATGTAAAAAAGGAATTCACGTGAGAAAGTATGAGAACCAAGGTTACTAAGGTTGAAGTCACTATGAAAAATTAATAATTTTTAAAATGAGGCTGACTGTAATGTATTTGATAATATACAGACTCCAACTACTGTACATGTCAGAATTCCTTTGAACGACAAAAAATTTAAGCCCTACATATTTTCCTTTGGGTCGCTGATTATTTCTTCTGACATTCACAGAGTTTTATTTCCCTTTTGCACCAAAAAAAGAGACACCTGTGTTTCTTCAGTCACTTATAATATTCAGATTCTGCTTTTGAACTTTCCTTTGCCCCAGTTTCTTGTCATCACTGCTTAGTTATCAGCATGGGGAAGCAAGCAAGTAGCTTTCTCTCTTCCCTCAGGCAATACCATTGCTGTGCTTTGATTTGCGTCACAGAGACAAAAAAAGTAGAACAGCTGCAGGCCTTAATTGCAGAAACCACGTATGTGAAGCTGCAGCTCAGTTTCACTGTTGTTCTTCCAGCTAGAAATATTATTAAAGGCCCAGTACTGCTTGCTGAAAACCAAGCCGTACACTAGCACAGCTGCAACTTTCAAAGACAGTGGAATACAGTAAAAAATTTAAAATCTCAATAGTTTTAAGTAGAATAAAGTCACGTTTAAGAAATGGACTCTTATACCAGCTTCATCACCTAACTGCTTCCCACAAGCCTGTTAAAGCAGCAAAACCATTGTTGCTTGTTCCTGTTCTCCAGCCCTATCCTCAGAGAGGACGAATGGGCACAGGCAATTTATTCTGTTTGCCAAAGCGGGTTACTGTAATAGGAAGATTCAAGTGCCTTAGTTGTTGATTAGGTGTAGGTAGTACGTTTATGTTAATAAATAAAAGATCAAAGAGTCACACCTGGTATTTGCAGTGAGGGAAAGACCAGCAGGCTTGGTAATATACCTCAAGTTCCTGCCTTTCCTCAGACTTCAGCCATAGTTCTCTTTCACACATAAATTCCCTTCTTTACACATCCAGAGATGTATTCCCACAACAACAACCAAGACTGGTTTCTACTTCATGGGCATGGGCCTGAAGAGCTTGTCTTTTGGAGAATTCCCAAACAGCAAAAGCTGTCACTGTGATACAGCCTGGCCAGGAAAACAATGACTGTAGCCAGACAGATGCTCATTTGGACTGGAAAATACACACACAAGTTTACCACCTTAAACTTCAGCATATAATACTTTTTTCCTAATGAACTACTGTCTTTCAGATACATAGCCCCACTGGATCTGAATGGCTGGTTTTCAAGATTTCATAAAGACACTGATCTATTTACATACTGTCCAATTTATCAGATGTTTCCATAGAGTATGTCAAGATTTAGTTTGTTTACTGTGTAGCAGGTTATAAACATGATTTTATATTAAGAGCATCATTATCTAATGATGATCTTTGACTCCTAAAAAAAAGAACGGAACGATTCTGAAACGGAAAATGCACTAATACATTAATACTTGAGAAAAATGAGTGTGGATGGAGGAGGGCTCTCTCTGTAAGCAATACTGAATGCTCATTTGATCAAACCTAGAAGTGTATTTTAAAATATTTTTTTCCATATAGAACCAAAAATGAAGTGTAGAAAGCATCCAACACACTGAGAAAGAGAGGACCATCAATTAGAATCATAAACAACATTGATATATCGCATTAGGAAGAAAGCTTGCAGTACCTCAAACCCTCAGCAAATCACTAGACAAATTCAGATGCAAAATGCACTCAGACTGTGTAATCAAGATTAAGTTACACCTGCACCAGCCATGTGTTGGTGATGCAATAGCTGGATAAATCCACTCCCCCATCCAGCCTCCACCAGCTGACTCAATAACAGAAAGGCGCATGAGGAAATTTTCATTACACTGTTATCATATGTGTGTTACTGATGCTTACGCAGTCCTGCTTTCATGAGGAAAAAAGCCTGAAATAAAAATGCTCTAATTTGAACGAGTACTCTATTCTCAATGTACTTACAGTGTGGCAGAAGTGTAAGGCTTGGATTACTAATGTGGATTATTCACCACCAAATTCCCGGGAAAATGCAAGCTGTAGAAAGTTTTGCTTGCATCAATTCCTTGAGCAAAAGGCAAACCTCTTCTAAGCAACCTCGCAGTCTAGTTTAAAAATTTTTTGATGCTTCTGAAATTTGCATCTTGCAAACACCATGCTTAATACCTTTTTTTTTAAAAAAAAAATCACCCTTGAAACACTGTTTCATTGGTTCAAAGAACAAACATCCAGTAATAGAGTAAGTCACTACGGTGTTTTTGCTGGAATTTCCATAATCATTCTCTCTACATCACTTGATTGTACTGAATAAATACACTGCAAGTTCTCACCTTCACCATCTTGTTTTCAGCAAGTCCATTGCTGTTTTGGGGACAGCTCAATTCTGCCATTAATGTACAACAGCCAGAAATACAGGGTTTTCCGTACTCGAGGGCATTGTTTAAACATACCAAATAGCTCTGGTTTAAAGCATAGATCTGTCCACTTCTAGGAGTATTCATTTTTGTGCCTCACAATCAAGCTACGTGCTCTAAGGGGTTCTGCCCATGAAAATGCTTTATTCCTCAATCTCGCGCCTAAAAATAAGAAGTAACAGCCCAACAGCAGAAAGGAAAAGATGTTAGCAGAAACCTCTGTATCAGAGCTGTTCTCACACATTTGCTGTGAAGTATAGAATGTGCTTTTGGGCTTACAGTTGCTGACTTACTCTAATCACATTTGTCATGGGAAATTTTAGCAAACATGGGGGATAACAATGTTTTCCACCTACAGTGAAATGTTCCAAAAGGCAAGATACCTAGTGGTTAATTTCCTCCTTTTGGTAAATATGCATATAGCCTGTCTTGGTTTTGACTCAGATGATATTTAAAGTATTTTTAGAGGCAACTACCAGCTAGACCAAACATTCTCCCTTTCCTGACATAGTAGCTCTATTTTATGGTCTCTGAAGCATCCTTATTTTCCCTGTCTACCCTCCAAATGAAACTCAGTTCTGCTTATCTGCTTTATCAGAGCTCTTCCCCACACCTTTACCGAGACAATTCTATACATCCCATCTCAACCTTTGACTACCAACGTATCACCTAGATACCCCACTTTCTGATCTGATCCAGAGAGAAAACAATGTGATGGTATCTCTACTCATAACAGAATGATGCACAAGACAGACGGTTCCGGGCCAATGGGACCATGTGTGGAAAATGCGCCTGCCCTCAAACACAACTATCAAGAAAAGATATGTAACAAGACAAGTTCATCCTCCATAGGCAGTGAAATTCTTACACTAAAGATGAACCTGACTACCAAGAGTGCTGGCTGAATTCCACATCCATCTTGAGTATCTAATGTACCTTGATTTCATTTAAGTTTAACAAAAGCATCACAGAAGAACAAAGCGTGCATGCTGGAAAAGCAACAAATGGTGACACATTTGTACTGCTGCTTGGCTAAAACAATACAGCATTTATTACAAGTTAAACATTTACTTGAAACAGGGCTTCTGAAAACTTTCTGTCACAGTGTAAATTGCTGTAATACAGCACGAAGTTCCATAGAGAGGCGCATACACAATGGAAGACATAAAACAATCCTGCTAGCTTGACCCTTTCTGTTCTCTTTTTTTCTTGAGCATGGGGAGACATATTTGAATGTTCCATATTTGTCTTCAAGAAGACAATAAATTACCACAGCATCTTTTCCTCTTTGATTTCACCTCGACCTAACTTAATAAAGGAGAAAAACAAGTAATAAAAATATGGGGGTACAACAGAGAAAGTAATTGACTTAGGCTCTGTTAACCATCTGGCCTTGTTTGAGTTTCAGCTTTTGTTTCTAGCTGCCTAAACAGAAAGAAAGAGACAGAAATAAATTACTCAGTCAAAATAATTTTACAGCACGTATCAGTACAGCTTCAACCAAATTTTCCTACTTTTGGATGACAAGGAATTTGCCCTAGGGCAGCCTACTATGACTTGGGCACCAAGAGCATAAATTCCTGGGATAAAATATCGCTCTACTCCCACTTCCCAGTTTAGAAGAGTAATGGCTTGTCCCTAGAGGGATCATCAAGCAACTCTGCCACATAAAATCCTATCTGCTTTTTTCCTAGGATTTAAACTTTAAAGACTGGTATTCCTTTCATGCTGTATTGTTAGTTGAATGATGCCGATTTTTGAGATTGCTATAGTCTTAGCGTTTCTTGAGACAATTCTTGAGACACATATGCTCCCAGCCCCCAGAGGCAAGAGGTTGGCCTGAAGTTTCCCATGTTTACATATTTATATATAAAAACACATATGGACAATTCATCTTAGACTTCTCCACTGAGAAAAATGACATGAAAGCCTCTCCACCCCCTAAATAGTATAATTTGGCAGAGGGACAACCATAACTGAGATGGTCACACAGCTGAAGAGTTTTTCCAAACGTACTGGCTGTCCTGCCCTACTGCAAATGGTGTGTTTCTCCCTTTGAATTGACATCTGATGAAGACTAGAACGAATTAGTCCATCCAGAGAACTGAAACAGCACAGAAATGCATTTAAACAGGCGCCACAGAGACATTTACATAATTACCTAATGTGCAAGGTCACAGTGCACCGTACTAAATATTCCATGTATTGTAAACAGGCAATTTCTGCAGAACAAAAGCATGGGCAACATTGTTTTGCTCACCTATTATAATGTCCTCATCAAGAGCATCATTACGAGGACAGGATATGTGATTAGAGAAGAAAATAATACAAATTTTGTCCTTTGCCAGCATGAGTGGAGGCATGGCGGTGGTCCTGCTTTTCATTACATTCAACAGACCTGTGATGGCTTTTAGTCAAAGTTTCTGTTGTAATTAACTGCTTTCAGAAAATGTTGAAAATTTTACCGCTCCCATCCTTTGCAGTACACTTCAGTACTCCAGGCTTTCAACGCCCTTCAGCAAGCCATTCCTCTTCACGGGCCATCATCTCTCCATTCCTCAAACCTTCTCACAGCAAGCACCATGGTTTCATTTACACAGGGCTCCTATTTCTGCCATCTGCTCACCATATTGGTGGTAAGGTTTGAAAAAGGACAGAATAAAGCAGAGCTTGTCCCTCTCCACCAGCCAACATGAAGCCTGTACTGGCACTCAGCAGGCAGCCCTACATCAACAACCAGTCAGTAATCTATGAAGGCTAAAACCAGCAAATGATCTTCTTGCTTCTGAGAAAGAATTTAAACAGAGTTGAGACTATATCAAGAGCTGGAAAAGTGCCTATTGAAAAATAAGGAGGGAAAAAATAAGACCCCATCAACTACATGTGTGAGAAAACTAAGGCAGCACAAAAATCCAGCTGACATGCAGGAACCAAAGATTTATTCATCCTCTTTCTGTGAAGCTCCTTGACTTACAGCTGCTCTAGCAGCCTCTCTTAATTCCAGGTACTGACTGGCTATGCTGGCACCACCCCTCAAAGCAGATGATAAATTTACTGGCACCCATATTTCTGGGGTGGTGGCTGCACATATTGCTACAGCCAGCCCTGGTGTTCAGTTCCTGGACATGCAACTGTGGCTGCTGGAGCAGCAGGCTGTTCAGCCTGACCTTGAGAAGGCATGGACCCATGCAGTCTGTGGGTCCAGGCATGCAGTGCTTTAGTAAACGTGCTATCTGATTGACTCTTTGTTCTCGGCTGGTGCAATTGCATCATACATCTACTAATGGCACCACAGTGGAAGTTTTGTCACAGTCTTACTTTCCTGTTACAGCAGTCAGGAAGAAAAGAGCTACTGGAGAGAACCATAATATATCTCCATGAAATTAGTTAACACAGGCAAAAACACATAAGAAGAGGATGCATAACTTCAATATGGTCAAAAGCTTTTGCAGAAATGAAAACTCTTTACTGGGAGCTCAATTATCTCCCGTTCAGTTTGAGACTGCAAGCAGCTAGGACTGAAGACACCAGTTGCTTCATGCTAGAAGTAAACACTGCAGTGATAATAAGTGATACCAATGGCATTAGTGTAAAATAAAAATCTTTGAACAGACTAAAACGAAATTTCCAAAATTAGGCTTTATATCAGCGGAAAAAAAAAAAATACCACAGGGTGCTCCATCACTCCCTCAGTCTGGAGTCTACCTTCTTTTTCCAGCAAGCAGAGCCATAAAACAGTAAAAAAATCCCAAACTCAGATCGCACAGTATTTCTGAATATGTGCTAACAATCTGGAAACGAGCCTCAGCTGGATGTTTAGTAAACAGCTACTGGAACAAAAATCATGTGTGACATAATCCAAGCAGAATATAAGCATTGATCTTGCCATCTCAAGGTGATTCACAGTCTACTGCATTACACAGCTCCTTTATCAGTTATCAAAGATGGAAAAAGAGGTGTGAGCACAGACTGGAAAGAGCTAATTATTAAAAAAGGCAAATAAGTATTAAAAGAAGGAATAAATTGGAGAACTGAAACGAATCTTGTAATTTTCAGATTAAAATAAATTAACATGGTCTGAAAATTAAAAACATCCCAGATTAAAACCCAGTCAGCTGCACCATTAGTACATTCCTCCCGACCGAGTGGTCTGAGGAATTTATACATTTGGCATCGTATAAAATGTGCTATTCCTGGCAGGACTTCGAAACAGAGGAAGTGAAAGGGCCAGCAAGACAGGCAGAGCAACAGGGCCAGCCTCAAAGGAGGTTGGGGAAGGAGTCATAGGGCTGCCCTGCCAGGTTTTAATCACAAACTGAACCTTGTCTTTCCCAACTAAGTAAAAGCACATTACACGTAAATGCATTACTCACCTTTCCAAGTCAGCCCCCTTGCTGCTCACCCGCTCCCTTCTCCTACATAAATAGCTAACAATCTTTCATTCATTTTCAACATATTCATTAACAACACAAAGACACAATCTTAGGGAGTACAGGTGCTAATAAACTACCTGTACAACACAGCTCGCTACAGCATGTCATGTCCTGGCTGCAACTGCCATCGGCTATTTGGTTAACCAGTTTGACAGTTGGTTAACATTTCTGAGCACCACTATGAGCTATCTGCTGGCATTAAGCATTTTATGTCCCAAACCCTGAGCATCCAAGAGTGTTAACAAGATGTGCTAATCAGCCTGCCCTTTGATTAACCTACAGCTATGATACATGTTGCGATTTGTAGGAAATACACAAGTTTAGTCATGTAATATTTCTGGGTGACAACATACAGACTTTTTGTGTCCATTTAATTAAAAAGTACAGAAGCCAGGAGTAGGCAGAGAAACCCCTTTTATGAGGTTTAGCATGGAGCAACTCTTGAACTACAAAATACTAAATCTTTTCCTTTTTCCATGACAAGGCGGTGTTTTGGATGGGGGGGGCACACTGAGCCCCTTCCTGGCTCTGGGGTGGCTGCAGCCAGACAGGGCCGGGCCGGATCCTGCTCCGAGCCCAGCACATGGGGAGGCCACAGCCTCTGATTTATGAGTCTGGGCTGGGTGGCCCCAGGCTCTGTCCCCATCCGCCCCTGCATCCACCCGGAGACACCGCAGAGCCCCGGGCACGGGCTCCTGCATCCCTGTGCCTGCATCCAGGGATGGGGGTGCACCCAGCGCCACGCATTGCCGGGGTGGGAGCTCAGCTGCAGCCGTGCAGCCACCCCAGCGCACCCCGACACTGCTGGTGCCCGGACCTGGGGGGACACTGTCCACAGGGCCACCCCGGCCGCGTCCCTGCAGCCCCGGCCATGGTGCCAACAGCGTCCGCAGCCCTGGCTCCGAAGGAGGGTTAATTATAGCTGTGGAGAAGCTAAACCCAGCGCTGTGCGGGGGGGGTATTTATAGCCCTCGCCCCAGCTCTGTGCTGCAGGAGGGTCCGGTGGCCTTTCATGCGCTGCCAGGCTCGGGTTTGCTTTGGAGTGGGTTTCCAGGAAAACGAGAGTGGAGCAGCAGCGTCCCTGCGGTGTCCCCGTGTTTGGAGAGGATTTAAGGGGAGTCTGAGGATCTGTGCCATGGGGGGTGCAGGGACCCCTCCCAGCTCTGTGTATGGGGCAGTGGGGGGGAAATGGGGCTGATGGCACTGACCCTGCACCGGTGGCTGCAGCAAGGCCATGGCCCCCCGAGTTGTCCCCTCTGCTCCCCTGTATCCCCCCGCGCTCTGCAGGGCACGGACATGCCTGTGCCTCCCATAGGATCAGCACCAGACCCCCCCCGAGACCCAGCCCTGCAGTCAGGCATCCCCTGCATAGGGTGACACAGCCCAAGGACCATGGCTCAGCCCGAAGCCGCTGCTGCCCATTCCAGCTCAGCCTTTCGGGTCAGACACTGAAAAATCCCAACTATTCCAGGCACGCAGGGGAAGTGCGGCTCCAGACTGCCCAGAGCAGCAGCACGCGTTACTGCAGGGCCAAAGCTGCTGGCCTGGAGGCCTCTGCCTTCCAGGAAAGCAACGCTGCTGCCAGCCAGCTCGGGGCCGGACCCGGGTGCTGCTTGGGCTTGGGAGCTGCTGGGAAGCTGAGGAAGAGATGGGGCTGCAGCCAGGGCAGGCAGAGGCCCCCCCTTTTCTTCTGGAAAGGGTTTATTCCCTTTTCACCTGGGTTTGCTCTGCTGTGGCTCCAGGGACGGGAGGGCCCCACAAACAGCTCTGATGCTGCTGGAGCAGATGGGGAGCATCAGGTTGGTGGGAGCAGCCCCCGTGTGTGGGAGAAGAGGAGCTCCAAAGGGGCTGCTCACCCAGTGAGGATCCTGCTCAGCCTCTGGAGCGACAGCCCCATCCTACCCGCTTGGGATGACCTCGGTGTCCTCAGGCAGGAGATGGCTGAGACAGCCCAAGGAAAGGGGTGGGAAGGTCTTCACTGATCCCGGCTCTGGAGAAAGCTCCTGCCGTGCCCCCAGGCTGGCAGCACTATGAGGACGTGAGCAGCAACCACACCAGGTTTCTGCAGGCCATGGGGGGCAGGATGCGGGATGGGGGATGCAGGATGCGGGATGCAGGACAGGCTGGGCGGGAGATCTGGCAAAATGAAAAGTGAGCCTTTTTATTGTATTATCAATTTCACTTCTTAACAACAATTCCACAAAATATTAAACACTGTGCAAGGAATTGGGCTATGGCACACCAGAAATAAAAATCAAAGAGATCCAAAAATGCAGACGTTATGAGGAGCCTACATTACAGACACCGATTACTTCCTAAGTACAGTCTTTACAAACCTTGATTTGTGTTTGGCAACAAGATCAGAGTTTGGCAAATAATAATACTAATTATAATAGGCCAGAGAGAAGAAATTAAGAGCGCGAAGTATCAGACACGTGGCTTCTGTTCAATGAAGTAAATGCATTACTTTGACTTTGTTAAAGTTGACTTTTTAAGTACTCGGAGGAAGGGGAATGGGCTCCAGGCTCCAGCAGCCGGTGCCATGCGGGTGCCAGACGTCTCCCAGCTCCGCCCGCACCACTGCGATGGTCCCGGGGGCAGGGAGGGGAGGACAAGGCAAATAAACCAGAGCAGTGTTTCCTCTTCTCCCTTTCTCTCTGCAGTCTCCCTCCCTTCCACTTTTGGCACCAGCTTCGCCTCATGCTATAAGGAACCGCCAGGCAGATTTGGGCACGTGGTTACATCCAACACCGAGGGCTCAGTGAGGCCGGGGCTGCTGGCACCGCCTGCCCGTGCCTCATGAGGGGTCCCCACTCCCCCTTTGCCCTTTGGAGCACTTAAAAAGCCCTGAAAAGTGTCCTTTTTTTTCTTTTTTTTATCTTTTTTTGTCTTTTTTTTGCCCAGCAAATGCACTGACAAAGTACAAGCAACTACCGGAATCTGCACTTATACTGATGCTCTACGAAAACACCTACGGAATGAGCACTGATTTACTCAGACAAGGAAAAACCTAAAAAAGAAAAGAAAAGAAAAAAGAAACCCCACAAACTCGAGGATTTCTCCACTGAACGAACCACCAGCACCCGCCGGCAGCCCCCTGCCCACCCCATGGGCTGCCTCTGGCCCCACCGGCAGCCCCCAGCCCTGTCCCCATGTTCCTAAGGGACTCCAAGCAGATGCTCCCTGTCCCCTGCTCCCGTCTCCAGCCGCGCTTTGGACCTAACCCTGCTCCTCACCGGCCCCCCCGCTGCCAGCATGACTTGGGCAAGACCCCAAGGATGAGCGTGGTGACCCATGCGGGGGGAGGACAAAGGGTAGTCCCTGTTCCACTGGGCTGTGGCAGCATCCCACAGCAAGGGCCCCCCCCCATGGGTCTGAGCTGCCCCGTTGCCATCCGGGGCGCTGTGGAGGGCAGGGTGCAGGCAGGGGGTGCTGGGAAGCCCCCTCGGTGATGGATGGAGGGACACAGCCCCTGCCCGGGTCTCAAGCGGAGGAGCGGTGTTCGGCTCCTGCGGTAACCTCAGTCGCGCGCTGCCGCACGGAGCGCAGGCAGTTCTGGCTGACCTGCAGCTCGGGCGCTTGCCTGGGTCAGCGGCTATAGCACCATGCACAGGTCTCTAACATAGAGGAAGAATCAGCAATCTGGAGTAGAAAAATAAGGCTGGAACTGTACTAGATTAAGGACAGAGGAAATTCCCTCATGGAGAAGAGAAAGCCCTGCTGCGGCAAAACCCAGGCGCACCTCAGGACTGAGCTCGCTCCCCGCTACAGATGCGGCATCTGAGAGCTTATGTTGGGGAAGGACTGAACACGAAAACACACAACAAAACCAAAGAGACATCGCCCGTTGCTGTGCCAGGGCTGCTGCCCCCGGCTGCCAGGTGATGCTCAGCGTGGTGTCAGGCGGGGCTGCAAGGAGGGCTTGGGGGACACGCGGCAGAGGGAACGAAATCCACTTCCCTCTGCTCTACCTCCCCCCAGCACTGACACAGGGACAGGGTGAAATCCAGGGGACCACAAGCAGCCTGCCCCAAGGCTGGTGCCAGGACAGGAGCCCACGGCACAGCGGGGTGGGGGGAAACAGGAGGGGTAAAACACTCAGATCAGCAAAGGACCCCGGGAAAGCAGCTGCAAGACATACACAGGAGGTGCCGAGGTTTGTGTTAGTGTTAAAAACGTGGGGGGGGAGGGTTCCAACTTCGTTTTAAAAGGCAAGTGACTGCGTACTTGAAGAAAGGGATGGAAAGACACCTGCAACCAAGAAGGGTAAACGAGGCAGCTCTGCTAACCACAGCCTCTGCCAACGCTGCCGAGCTGGCTGCATGGCTGCTTGGTGCTGGAGAGCTGCTGCCTGCACTCAGCCAACCCTCCACAGCCCACCTCTGTGTCACGGGAGGAAGAACCTCTGGAGCTGCCCTCCTTCCTGACAACCCACCCTGCAGGCTCTGCCCCAATCCCTGCCTTCGGGCCGGCCTCTGGCACTGGAACACCATCAGCCTCTGAAAAGCAGCTCGCAAAGCCTCCCACTACCCTGCCTGGACCATGAAGTCCGACCCGCCTGCGCACTATGCACTATGTGCTATGAGCTCTCCTCCCTCCAACTGCATCATGACAAAAAGCGTGAACACGGCTCAACACCAAAAGGTGAACCGGAGCCCCCTCCAGGCTCCCTCTCCCAGGGGCTCCCCCAGCCACAGCCACAGGAAGCCCCCCCTGCCCCACGAAGGGATCAGCCGCCTGTGGTTGCCATCCCAGAGGGAGGTTGGGGCACTTCAAACCAAATCCAAAGCATTGAGGGAATGGGAAACCCCCCAAGATTTCACATTCAGGTGTGTTGTTTTCTTTTCTTTCCTCCTTCTCTTCCCAAAACTGAAACCCATCATCGCCTGTATTCAACCCCAGCACGGGGTGCTTGTGTTCAGGGTAGCTGGGAACAGGAACCACCGTGCTGGTTAGGAGATGGAACCGTGCCTCTGCCTACCATGGGGCAGCTCCAGCGACAAGGGGGAAACACGGTGGGACTTCCCTGAGCTCTGGTATCTCCTCCTGAGCATCCCCCTGCCCCGCACGGAGCCGCTGGGCTCTGTTGCTGCCCTCAGGGCTCTGTGGTGGGCAGCGGGAGGAAGGCTCCCCTGCTCGTCCCCTCTTCCTCACGGCTGCTCCGTACCACGTTCTCCCCGGCGCTGCAATGCGTAACACTGGTGAACAGAGCGCTCCCGCGGAAATGGCATGTCAAGCTTTCCAAGGGATGGGAAAAGAACTCAGTTCTTCTACGGCCTTACCCCCATCTCCCCGGATTAACCGGGTTCTGTGGAACGAATTCCATTTGCCGCTCTTGGGAAGAGAAAGGGAGGTGGGGGATGCTCGCAGATCTGCCAAATTGAGTGTTTTCAACGAAGACTCACCAAAAAGGCAAACTTACAAAGACTTTTCATGTGATATGGCACAACGGAAAGCTCCCCTCCCACCCACCCCTGGTACAGCCCTGTTTGGGAAAGCCAATGATAACAGCACAGAGAAAGCCCCGAAGCCATCAGAGCAGCTCAAGCCCGGCCTCTCCCATGCCTCGGGCTTCCTAACGTTGCTCATGGAAACTCGTTGCATCTGACACTAGAGAGCCTTTTCCGGTGGTACCATCCCCTCCTCCAAGCGCAGCTCAAGGAGGGAGCCTCCATCCTCCTCCTCCCCCCAGCCTCAGTTTACTCCTTTGCAACAGCAGTTTTCCAAGCTGTGGTTTGGTCGGGTTTCCTTTTTAGTGCTAGTTTTCCACACAACAACTCCCCACCTGGACTCTTCTCCCTCGTTCCCTCCTCAAGGAACAGAGCAAATTCCTGCAACAATGTGCTAATTAGAAACTAATTGGATGAGACCCACTCAGAGCTTTGTTCAAAGCTTGTATGGGGAGGTCCCACTACTTAGATCTTGCATTGGCAGATGCAATAAGAACCCCCACTGCCTCCACCACCCTGGTACCAATTACAAATGTAGATATTAAAAATACCCCCCCCACCCCCCACCCCAATCATGGGTTTTGGGTTTTTTTCTTTCCCTTCTTCTTTGTAAATGTTGACCTC